>JANVCL010000001.1:20127825-20140508 GCA_026546855.1 Erythroxylum incrassatum
TGATCTGAAGGTCAGATGGGAGAAACCTATGAAGCTATATTGTGATAATAAATCAGCTATAAGTATAGCTCACAACCCAGTCCAACATGAGAGGACAAAGCATATTGAAGTTGATAAACATTTTATCAGGGAGAAGCTAGAGAGTGGCCTGATTAGCACATCCTTTGTATCTAGTCAACAACAAATTGCAGACATTTTTACCAAAAGGCTGACTGGACATTAGTTTGAAAACATTATTAGCAAGCTGGGGGTTTATAAAATCTACCTCCCAGCTTGTGGGGGAGTGTTAAAATAATTAAATATTAATTTAGAATATTCTCCCTTAATTGATAGGGGAGATAGACAGTTATTAGAGATAGTCATTATTTCAGTAACTGTAAATAGTTATAACCAAAGCAGTTATTTCTGCTTTTAGTAGAGGCAGTTACCAAAGTAGTTATTTCTGCTTTGGTGAACTGTGTACATTTAAAAAGGGGAATAACCCCTGCTGTATAGTGTGAATGAATGTAGTCTTACCAAAAGTTCTTTTTAGTTTACTGACAAAAAGGGAGCTAAGTCTCTTGTGAAACATCCTTGGTGGATTCCTAAAGGAGCTTACTTGAATGGAAGAGTTATTGGCATGACCAACATTTTGGGACCTTTTCTTCATGTTGGTGCATTGGCTGATCATACCATTTTCAAAAGCCAACATGATGTTAGGTGGGTGGAATTGAATCTTTTGAAATTTTTCTTGTAGTTGTGATTGTGTTCATGGTTTTATTTGCATTTCAAGTGTAATGGCTGGGATGATACCAATGCCTAAGTGAGCTTTTGTCTCCAAGCTAGAGTGTTCTTTTGATACAGCAACTTGGAGGCCAGCTGTTTTATTATGATCTTCCATAATGATAAAAATTTTTATGAATAACTTAAATGATGAGCTTGTGAAAATTCTTCTCACTTTTATTAAAAGCAGTGACACCCTTGATTATGTTCTCCAATATCTTGTTAAGGTCGTCAATAGACATTGACCAAGAGCCTTGATACAGGTTCTCTTCCCTTGGTTATTGAATTTTTAGCATTAACAGTCCAAAGTTGTATCGCTTAACAAGCTATACTGGCTTATTGAATTTTATATGAATCGACATACGTGCCTGGTGTATTTCTTTTGTAACGTCGTTTTAGAGTGGAACTTACAAGATCATTTATTTTTCAAATTTTCGATAGTGGGGTCTACCATTGCCAACTGAGCACCATTCTAACAACGGTGGGTCCTGTTAAAGGTAAAATTTTAAATTAAAAAACATGTAATCAAATAAATGATAGAATCTTGACGAGGTTAAGGATTTCGTCAATTAGGAGTTGGATTTGAAATGTTTTGAAAATATTAGGATTCTTTTTAAACAATTTCAAACATTATAGTCCAATTTATATTTTGGTGGAAACCTTAAGGTTCAAAAGAGACCTTTTGCTTTCATGGAAAGGAACAAACACTCAAAATGAATACGAGGTTTTAAAGGGAATCAAAGGTAAACCTTGCTAGTCACAAAAACCATGGTGTCAAATTCAATGCAAAAGGGATAGAACAACTAAGAGGTTTACTCAAAACTCTCTTAAAATCCTCTACATCTTGCTCACTAGCCCAACCCTATTGTCTATTGCCTTAGATAGAGTCCACCCTAGTTTGTTTTGGTCATTGACTATGGTACAATAGAACACATGAAACATATAGTCATTCATTTGTTTCTTATAAACCAAAGTCACATCTATGATAAGATAACCATCGCGGATGGTTCTACCATCACAGCTGTTGGCAAAGAAAGTGCATACATTTCCTCTTCTCTTCAATTAACTAATGTCTTACATATAGGGAGCTTAACAACAAATTTGATATCCCTTTCTAAACTTAACGAAAAACTTATTTGTGTGATAATTTTCTTTAACACTCATTGTGCGCTTTAGGCTTGGACGTCCATTCACCAACTTTAGCAAATATCAACTTATCCCTATTTCACAAAGCAACTAAAAATTGATGGCATAGATATCAATTAAAGAAGAAGAAATATCTCCAATAGCTAGGCGTAAATGATTTTCATCAACAGTGTGGATCTTTAGACTTCTAAGATATTTGTTTACACTAATAAGAAAATAAAAACTTATTGTCCTCTTAAGATCTTTCCTTGACTATTGATCTTGTATAAAATGACGAGATTTTAAAACTTCTACTTTACAATTATTGTCAACCAACTGATTGACAAAAACAAAAGTAGTGGTAAGACTAGGAGAAACTAAGACATCAATTAGAGATGAAGAAATATCTCTAGTAACTATGATGGGCATATGATTTCTATCAGCATTGATATTGGTAAGAAAATGAGCATTGTTTTTCATGTAATTAAAATCCCCCAGTCAAAATACCAAGTGGAAAGTGTAGAAAAGTTTTACCTAAGAGCCCAAATGCAGAAAGGACAGAAGTAACAATTTGTGTAATCATTTCAAGATTCATGGATTGAACAAGAGTAGTTTCAATCTCTGTTGATTATGATACATCTACAAAACCACTAACACTAGAAGACTGTGATACATCTACAAAACCATTAACACTAGAAGAACCAACTAAGGAAATATACGTTGTTGCAACTTTCTTAGGAGAATTAGTAGAATATTCCTTAGTAACATGACCATCCTTTTTGCTGTAATTGAATAATTTTCTAGGATGGTCCAAAGCATAATGACTAAATCATTTGTAATAAAAACACTGAATAATGCTTCTGCCCCTTGCTCTTTGCTTACCTTGTGCTACATAAAGCATATGAATTTAGGTGGATCTTTCTTGCTTCATTGTTTTTTAAGTGCAAGCACGTTGCTCCTCACAAAACAAATCATCGAGATATGTATCTAAAGAGGGGAACATACCTCAATTAATGAGACTGGACTTGGTGCCTTCAAATTTAAACTTTAATTTCATAAGAAATTGATCTCTTTTAATAGCTTCATGAACAGATTGAAAAAAGCTAAGTCCTTTAGGAGACAACGTAGCATAAATAATATCTATATATTCAGCCCAAAGACTAAAGAAGCTAGAGCAGAATTTAGAAACTGAGAGACTTCCATGGTGCTGAGTGGGTATTCCATGTTTAAACTGAAATGATAGATAATGTTATGTAGATAAGACCTTGTGTTGGTTACAATCTTGAAGGGTCAAAGATTCAAGATGATGTTGGACTAGACAGATCCCAAAATCAACACCATAAATTGAGCATCCTATCCCAGTTTTTGTGTTCATCTTTATTTTTGTTTTTGTAAGAAGCAAGATTACCCCCATTAACATGGCTCTATAATTCCTTAGGTCTAAGAAATATCTTGAAATGGAATATCCAATATGAGTTATTTTTGTGTTAAAAAGAACCAAGGAACTTTCCTATTTATCTGAAGACATGATGTTGAGAGACTAGAGTTGAGATAAAAAAAGGGAATAATCAAGGACTTGAGCTGAATGTGTTGAGATAACAAGTGGAACTAAAGTTGAGACGGAAACAAACCAGACTAGGACGAGAATAGAAAAAGGAGGGACTAGGACAAAAAGCACTGATACCATGACAAACCTAAGGAACTTTGGCCCAGAAAATCTGTCTTCTCACAATCGGAGAATTCTCATTACTATACAAAATACAAGCTGAATTTCAGTCCTTAAAAAATAGTCAAACTACCATATATTTGTCTGTCTTCAGCTAATCGATCCTACTTAAGGAAATATTTATTTTACTAAAAGCAAACAATCTATCTCTGATAAGGTCTGCCTTTGACATGCCTGAATAAAATCTGCCTTTGACAGAGGTGTACAAATGTAGAACAATATTACAGTTAATTCTTTTGAAATAATGCAGCTAATCTCGTTGATAGAAACAAACATAAATTGCATTACGTTTCAACTTATAGTATGAATTGATCATATGTGAGTTTTATACAGTGTATGACAACACGAACTAATTCTTCTAGCAAACCAAATTTTTTGAATAGTTATTGCATCCAGGTAGAAGATTAGAAACGTAATTTACCCCATAGAAAGGAAATAATTCTGGATCTAATGTAAGGAAAAGAGGAATATTCAGGCAATATAGGCTTCAACAAACTAAGGCTAGAATAAGGTGAACGTAGTTGGAACAAGAGGAAAAAATCAGGGCATGTAGAGAAATTCAGAACAATAGAAGTCATATCTAATAGAAATCATATTTATAATATAAGCAACATGGAAAACTAAAATCAAGGTGTTCAACTAACATCAGAGGATGGAAAAGAGACCAAAAATATATTTAGCAAGGAAAATATGATAACAACAAAAATGAAAGAAATAAAGAAATATGAGAACATTTAAAATGTGAGCAAAAGTAAACAAAGTAGCTGCTTTCCATTGTGTTAACCAGGCTATAAATTGAGAGCAAAGATTAGCTTACCTATAAAGTCATGTAGTTGCCTTCTTGCAATTCGATGGGCACGTAGAAATGCTGCACAAATATAGCACGCAGATTCCAACCTCTGTACAATGAAATAAGTGACTAGTTTTCGAGGGCAGATGCTTGATTGCAGGAACCTGTAGTAACTTGGAAAATTGACATGATGTTTTAAACCCTTCCAATCACGTAAAGGTTCATGTGAGGCCAAATCAATTGCTTCATCAACCGATTGCATCAAAATATTTGCAGTCCTTTGCATTATCCTCCCCTCATCGATCATCCCCCAATAAGCAGCTTGGACACCTGGTAAAGGAAAAAGAAATTGTAAAGTAAAAGAGACCACTTATGTTGCACCACGAACACAAAAGTGAAGGATTTCTGTTTTGAGCCCCTCGTCTTCATTTTGTATAACACTGAATGAGACAAAACAACTATCCAATAAATGCATTATTGGATTTGCAGATGCAGTAAGATGATGAATCTTGTATACATTACATTCATAAGATACAAGAATTATCCAGATATTTTATAATATTTAGGGCACATCAATAAATTTAACCTCATTTATTTTCATGGTAGAATAATACAAGGTATAAGTAATATTCCAAAATTGGAGACATTGGTAATGCTTCCATATAAGATTACATAGCACAGCAATACCAACTCTCAAAACACTATTTATTTGTAAGTGACACTAACTCTATAATATTATAGTTTGTTTTAACAATTAAATGATGAGATCAAAACTCTCCTCCTAACCTTCTTAAATTAAGAAGAATCTATTTATTCTCTAAGAAATAAAATTCTATTAATTCAGCCACTATTTTATAGAATATCAACAAATTATCTTTAGAGAATCAACTAATTATAGCTATACAATCAGCTAATTATTTCTATAATATCAATAGCCCCCCCTCAAATTGGTACATAGATATTAATCATGCCTAACTTGCTTACAAAGAACTCAAGATTCTATAGTAGTAGCCTTTTGGTCAAAACATCAACAACTGCTTGTATTGTAGGTACAAATGGTGTGCAAATGAGTCCGCTTTCAAGTTTTTCTTTCATAAAATGTCTATCAATCTCCATATGCTTCATTCGATCATGCTGAATTGGACTGTTGACAATATTAATAGTTGCTTTGTTTTCAAAAAACAACTGCATTAGGAGCTCCATTGGTTTCTTAAATTCTTCCATTACTCTTTTAAACCAAATTATTTCATAAATTCCTTGAGCCATTACTCTATGTTCTACCTCTACACTACTTTTGGCTATCACACTTTGTTTTTTTCCTCTTCCAATTTACTAGATTTCCCTATAAAAATGTGAAGTACCTAGAAGTTGATCTTTTGTCAACAAGAAACCTTGCTCAATCTGCATCAGTGTAGACTTTAACTCTCCTTCGATCAATTTTTTTTGAAGAATATGACGTTTTTCGATTGCAAGTTCCTTGGAATTAATCAACCAAGCTATGATCAAAGAATTCTTGGAGCTTGATATTGTCATATTTGGATCATCTAAAGCCGGCCTTGTTGTCTCACCAGTCAAATACCCAAGTTTTCCTCTACTGTCAATGGCCAACTTTATTGTTTGCGACCATTCTAGATAATTCTAGCCATTCAACTTATGATTCGTCAATTGAAAAGGCAAGTTTGAGCCAAGAAGATCACAATTATGTTGTACGTTTCCCATTATAACATTAGGATTAGTCACACTTGAATTGCTAAAATCATCATTGGATGATGGGTTTCTTTGCTGGCCAATCATGGCTAAGCGATAGACCATTTAGGACTGATTTGAATGAGGAAAGAAAATAAAATATTGCAGAGGAGTCGTGGCTCTAATACCATGAAGTAAGAGGACAAAGTAATTATTCCTTGATTTTTCTGTGAATAGTACAAGGAATATATAGGACAATGTAGCCCTAATCACCTACTTAAATCAAGAAGAACCTATTTATTCTCTAAGTAGTAAAATCTCATTAATTCAGCTGACTAATTAATAGAAAATCAACTAATTATCTATAGAGATAATTACCTGATTATTTTCATAAAATCAACAAAAACAAAATCTCAAGCTAAATTTCAGCCCCTAAAATAGGTAAAACTATTATGTACATACTTTCTATATCTAATAAATCCTATTTAAGGAAAGATCTTCAAACCCTTATAATTGTACAAAAGACACAATCAACCTTTAATGGAGTATGAAATCAATCTTCGACATGGCCACACAAAATCAGCCTATGATATGGATGTATTAATGTATTAGATGTCAATTATGACAGCTAATATTGTTGAACCATCAATATATGAGATTATTCTAGCCAACCAACCATTCATGCGGGTTACCATAGTTACCCACAGCTAGGACAAAGTTACTCTATTAACTTTGCTTTATGATAACACATCAAATCGTTCAATTTTTTTCTTTTAATCTATTATTCCTCTAACCTTCTAAAAGAATTAGCACCTCACAAAGTAGACATTAAGTAAGAATTGCAACACTAGAGAAAACTCATATTAGAGAAGTGTAGTTGTTCAGATCATCCATCACATCACAAAGATTTCTTTTGTAAATGCCTTTTCTAAAGTGTAAAGTCAACCAATTTTGCCTATTAATGCTACCACACACCTCCAGAACTTATGGAATTTGATTTAAAAGAGACAACAATGGTATAATAGCATTGATTGCAAATTTTTATTTTCTATGAAATTGCAAACCTTGATCACCTCAATCAATTGATCACATATTTTTACAATAAATAAACGGTAACAAAGAATAGTGAAAGGGAAAAGTCTAACCATTTAAGAAGCGTATGCGAATATCTTTTAGATTTGTCACGTCCAAATTACTCTCAATTTCAGAATCACAATGAGGATGAACATGTCCTTCCAAATTATTTAAGCTTCCAATGTATCTTTTAACAGTAGGCCAGTCAACAGGCCCAAGTTCCTCATCATCTCCAAGATCACCAAAAGCCTCTAATGCCTTGTTTAACATTTCATACTTAGTAAAGTCCAATATACGTTTCTGCAAAAAAGAGTGGAAATGTTGTGCAGGCCATGTAGTGAGTAGATAATTCTATATAGGATTATTAAGATATAAAGTCGATTATCCAAAACAATGTATGTTCTAGCTGAAAACATTTTCTCTAGTTGTAATCATATTTAAAAAAAGCAATCAACAAAATAAATAGTAATATAAAAGTTTGCCAAATGTCATTAAACAATTCTATAGAATAAATAAGGCATATGATCAATCTTACAACAATGGCTATGGCATCAATTGACACATCTGATTCATTCTAGACAATGTATCAAGCCCACCTTGGGAGGTGACATCCTATCCATTTGCAGAAAATGCAAAATAAACTGTGTAGTTGATCCGTTCACAATAAGCGTCAGAAATACAATCCCACCAGTGAAGAAAACAAACTGCAAATGGGACCAAAAGAAAGAGTCAACTAACATGTATCTGTTTTCTTTAAAGAAACATTTTTAGTTAGTCTACCAAAGTGGCTAAAATGAAATGATGCAATAATCTATCAGAATAAGCAAATGCTAAAACTAAATGCTTAAGTAAGTAATGCAATACTACCCAACTTAGCATAAAGGTTACAATGACTCACCAGGGTTCCTGTCTCAGAGCTGAGATATATAGAATCGTCGCTAGTACGCTATACATGTAAACAAAATAAAATTAGATTAATGACTACTGTCCGTAAATCATTCGTGGGAAACTGGTGACCCAAACAAAACTTCTTTTACATCATAATCCCTCTTAATGTTATGTATTCAAGGAAGGTCAACAAAGAAAACAGAAAAAGATCTATGATATCAAATACTAGATAACTTAAAGAAGACAAAACTTACCTTAACAGATAATGACAAAGATAATGCAACGGCCCCTCGCAAACCTGACCATGTGAGAATAGTAGCTTCCTTCCAATCCAAGCCATAACCAAGATTTCGTAAAAATGGATATAACACTCCAACAACCACAAACCGTGACAATTGCACATATACATACAGAAGAATCAAATGGCCCCAAGAATTTCCTGAAACAAAATGAAGATAATCAAGTATCTAAAGGAGCAATCATAGAAGATAATAATTCGTGCCCAACTCATAGCCATCTTTAAGTCAGTGCCAATGTAAAATTAAAGTTGTCAGAATGCTTTACATATAATTGTGTGGCAAATCAGAAATATTAAAGGGAAGAATATTTTATTCTTTCTTGCACATATGATGTTTACAAGCTCTCTATTTATACATTTATACCTAGCTATAAATAAAGAGATCATATAATCAAATGTCAATATAAAAAACAATAATTACTAGAACAGTTACTGGAAAAAAATTATAAAGATTGAGAATATCAATTGGTCAATCACTTAAGTTGTCCATTCCTAGATAAGGAAAGACAATGACATCTAGAAAATTTTAAAAAATGAAAAACATTTGTAACATAATAATCTTAGGGATTGTATGGTTCCCCCCCTTTTTGTGTAACATATACTAGACCTGTATATAAGTCCTACTATTACTAAATAATATGGTATTAGAGCCCTAAGTTCTTCGGTTAACTGTCTTTCATATTGTGGCATTGCCTTTGTTGATATTATAGAAATAATTAGATGATTCTCTAGAGATAATTAGTTGATATTCTATAAATTAGTGGCTGAATTAATGGGATTTTATTTTTTAGAGAATAAATAGATTTTCCTTGATTTAAGGAGGTGACTAGGGCTGCATTGTCCTATATATTCCCTGTACTATTCATAGAAAAATCAAGGAAAAATTACTGCTCTCTTTCTTCATGGTATTAGGGCCATGACTCTTTCACAATATTTTTTTCTTTGTTCATATAAGTCCTAAATGGACTATCGTGCAGCGATGATCAACCGGCGGAGAAACTCCTCTTATGAGTAATCATACGTAAGTATTATAAATAAATACAAAAATATGAATTCTTATAATTTTAGTTATTAATAGTAAAAAATAAATAATTATTAATTACTCATAAAAATATATTATAAATAAAAATAAGAAATTGATCCTCTCATATATTAATTATTACTAAATAAAAAATAATAATAAATTAGTTTACTGTCAATATATTATTCATTACCTATTAAACATGATAATATAATATATTATTAATTATAAAAAACTAACATTACATATTAAATATTTTAATATTTTTTATATAAATAAATATAATAAATCAATAAAATAATAAGTTTTACAATCTTATATTAAAAAATTAATTATTAACTATTTATAAATTATAAATAAGGAATTAATCATTTTATTTATTAGTATTATTATATTATAAATTTATTATATTAAACTAAACAATATATTATTAAAAAATTAAAAATTATTTTTTGTATAAGTAATAAAATGTAAATATGATCAATTAAAAATTAAACTATTTAATGCTTACCTAATTTATGGTTTTCTAATTCTCGATCATCCTTTTATGACATAGTTGTCCATGTAGAGCAAAACTCGCCATGTTTATACTCCATTATCTTTAGAGGAAAATTTTAAAAGAGAGGGATGTGATGGAATTTTGAGTAAGCATCAAAAATTTTGACGAGAATTGGTTTTAGGGGAATTGGTTGAACTAGACAAGTGTTTGGGGTCTTTTACCCATATTATATATATTTATATGTACACAAATGGTAATTGGAACTCAGACCGTTCAAAAATTTCGCCTTAACAAATAAGTTGTCTTCTTGTATAGCTTATTGTTTCAACTTCGAAAGAATCTTATCAAAGAATACCTTATGTAAAATATAAACAAGAAATTAAACTTCTCATTAGCAGCATGTTAAAAAAAAAAATTGACCTAAATCCTTTTATGATAAGAACTTGTAAAAGATATGAAGACAGCATTACCTTTCCTCTAAACTTTCAGTTCAAGAAATTTATATCAATCAGTGCTATCTTAACATGTAAATGCATCAAATATCTGTCTGTTATTAGTCCATGAAATAAGCAATACATAAAGAGATCATAAATCCTTTTATGATAAGAACTTGTAAAAGATATGAAGACAACAATACCTTTCCTCTAGACTTTCTGTAGAATATTGAAGATAATTTGTATTTCTTGTGTATACATACATAAGAGCAAGGGTTTATATACAGAATTCCTAGTACTATTTAGGAAGTAATCTAGCTATTAACTCTCTGAAATCTCTCAATTATAGGAGAGATAATAGGTATAATGATAACAGTATCAATGCTAATAATACAATATCAATGCTAATAATCTCTAGTCAACATTCCCCCTCAAGTTGGTGCATAGATATTGCACATGCCCAACTTGCAAACAAGGTTATGAAACTGTTTGTTGTAGAGTCCTTTGGTGAAGACATCTGCCAATTGTTCATTTGACCCCACATGGAATAATTGCAGAGATCCATTCACAAGTTTCTCCTTAACGAAATGTCGGTCAATTTCTATGTGCTTTGTTCGATCATGCTGAACAGGATTGTGAGCTATACTAATGGCAGCTTTGTTATCACAGTAGAGAGATGAACTTCCTTCAGCCGTCAATTGTAATTCATTCATCAGCTTCCTTACCCATAATAGTTCGCACACACCTTGAGCCATAGCTCTATATTCGGCTTCTGCACTGGATCTAGCAACTACATTCTGTTTCTTGCTTCTCCAAGTGACTAAATTTCCTCTTATGAGTGTACAATAACCAGTGGTTGACCTCCTGTCATCTGGAGATCCAGCCCAATCAACATCTCTAAATACTTCTATCTTAAAATGACCATTGTTAGTAAACATAAGGCCTTTTCCTGGAGCAGACTTTAGATAGCGCAAAATGCGAAACATAGCTTGTAAGTGTGGTTCTCATGGATCATGCGTGTATTGACTTACTAGACTAACTGCGAATGCTATATCTGGCCTAGTGTGAGAAAGATAGATGAGTCTCCCAACTAACCTCTGATATCTTCCCATGTTTACTGATGTACCCGTTCCTGCTTGCAGTTTGTGATTGCTTTCGATAGGAAATTCAGCTGGTTTACAACCCATCATACCGGTGTCTTCTAGTAAGTCTAGGACATATTTTCTCTGGGAGATAAAGATTCCTCTTCTTGATCTAGCGACTTCAACTCCCAAGAAATATTGCAATTTTCCTAGGTCCTTAATTTCAAATTCTTGAGCAAGTAGTTTCTTCAGCCTAGCCATCTCTTCCGTATCACTTCCAGTTACAATAATGCCATCAACATAGACAATAAGAAGCGTGATCTTACCTTGGGAGTGCTTGATAAATAGGGCATGATCCGCATTACTCTGTTAATAACCAAAGGAGATCATAGCCCGATTGAACTTTTTAAACCATGCTCGTGGTGATTGTTTCAGCCCATACAAAGCCTTTTTTAGCCTACAAATTTTCCCTTGTGTCTTCTCATCTTCAAACCCTTGAGGAATCTCCATATACACCTCCTCCTCTAGATCCCCATGAAGAAATGCATTTTTAACATCGAATTGCTATAAGTCCCAATCCAAGTTAGTTGCACATGAGAGTAAGATTCAGATTGTATTCATCTTAGCAACTGGAGCAAAGGTTTCTTCATAGTTCACTTCATATATTTGAGTAAAGCCTTTAGCCACCAATCTCGCCTTGTACCTCTCAATAGACCCATCTGGTTTATGCTTCACTGTGAATACCCATTTGAAGCCAGCCATCCGTGTTCCTTCTGGAGCAGTGATAAGTTCCCAAGTCTCATCTTTTGCCAGGGCCTTCATTTCTTCAATCATAGCTTCTTTCCATTGGACAATTTTCATTGCTTCTCTCCAATCCGGTGGAATAGACACATAAGAAACAGACAAGACAAAGGCTCTATAGGCAGGTGATAATGAATCATATGTCAAAAAAGTTAGAAATTGGGTGTTTGGTGCAACTTCTAGCACCTTTTCGAAGAGCAATCGGCTAATCTAAATCATTAGATAAAGCATATTCTAGCTCACCAGTGTTTTCGAGGGAAGAGGATGGCATTGGCATAGACTGCAAGATGGCTTTTTTTGTCTTATCTCGCCTTGAGTATGTCTTTAGGTCTGGTCTATCTAAGCGTCGACCTCGATCCTCTTGAACAAAACTAGTTGTCTCCCCCTGAATTGTTCTTCCTCCTTGGATCACATTATCTCTAGATTCAAGGAACACTTCTTCAATCTCACTCTCCACTTAAAGAAGGGTTGAGGATGTGGTGAAATAGGACTCGTAC
>JANVCL010000001.1:20179472-20190628 GCA_026546855.1 Erythroxylum incrassatum
TTAAGAGGTCCAATATTCAAAGATTTATACACATCATATGGCATGACATTAATGGACGCACCTAAATCTAACATAGCGCTTTCAATTCGCAAATTACTAATTTGGCACGGGATAGTAAACATACCTGTATCTTGACATTTTGGTGGAAGCTTCTTCTTTTGTAAGATAATTGAAACGTTTTCGCCTAATTGAACTTTCTCATCGAATTTCAATTTCCTCTTTGAAGTACAAAGCTCCTTAAGGAATTTAGCATATTGTGGAATTTGTTTAATTGCATCAAGGAGAGGAATATTTACCTGAACCTTTTGAAAAGTCTCCAAAATTTTCTTTTCTTGTTCTTCCTTCTTCGCTTTTGCTAATCGACTCGAAAAAGGAGGTGGAAGCACCTTGTTGATCACAACTTTCTGCGTCTCTTAAGGTAAGTGCATGATTTCTTCCTTTATTTCTCGTTTGGAAGCTTTCGGAATTGGTTCTGGTAATTCTTTGCCACTTCGCAATGTGATAGCCTTTGCGCTCTGTCTAGGATTTACCTCTGGTTGTGCTAGAAAATTACCAAAATTTTGCACTTCTAGTCGGTTAACAGCAGCTACAATTTGACTTAACTGATTCTCAAAATTCCTTTGTTGATTCTCCAAATTCTGAATACTTGCTTCCGTAGTCCGCTGAAACGTCAAAGTGTTCGTGGTCAAATTTTGTAACATATCTTCCAAAGAAGACTTACCTTCAGCAATTGATGTCATATTTAGGTTTTGACACGACACGTATGGTGGTCTATATGGCTGAAAATTTGTGGATGATTGTTGCCCTTGAGGATTCCCATATCGCAAGTTCGGATGATCGTGCCATCCTGGATTATAAGTATTGGAGAATGGGTCGTACTTCCTTTGATTTGGCCCATTAAATCCACCCACAGCATTCACATGTTCTGCGTTTTCTTCCTGCAAAATCGGATATGAATTAGTGGCATATCCTAACATTGAGAAAATTCCACACACCTTAGCTTCTTCTTTTCTAGTGATTGCTAACTGTCGCACCAGAGAAGTTAAGTCATCTAATCTCTTTTCCAACGGGGTTGCACTAACATCATTCACGCCCTTTGATCCATGATCTGTACGGATACCGAACTGTTGCGTATTGGAGGCCATATTCCCTATCAATTCTCTTGTGGCTGCTGGTGTTTTGTCAACTAAGGCACCACCGCTAGCAGTGTCAATCATGCTCCTGTCAGAAAGCAAAAGTCCTTCGTAAAAATATTGAATTAACAATTGTTTAGTTATCTGATGGTGTGGACAGCTAGCGCATAATTTCTTAAATCTTTCCCAATATTCGTAGAGTGTTTCTCCCGTATGTTGGCGAATTAATCAAAATTTGGTGATGCTGGAAAATACTTCTGGAAGAGAAGTTTCTTCATCTCGGCTCATGTCTGCACGTTCTCTCCAGCTGAATAGTATAGCTAATCTTACGCATCGTCTTTAAGAGAAAACGGGAAAGCTCTTAGCTTAATCTGCTCCTCCGTCACATTGGTTAGCTTCATACCTATGCAAACTACATCGAATTCCTTCAGATGCTTGTATGGAGTGTAAACGATCTAAAAGGGGGGTTGAATAGATCTTTAATCTTTTTAGATAAGCTCTACAAAAAATCAGAAGTTAATTCACACAAAAACAATTTAATTAAAATCAAATGCAAAGAGTAGGGAAGAAGAGCAAACACTGTTTTTATAGAATTTCGGTGCTAAGACCTACGTCCTCTACCTAAACTCCCACTTAGGATTTGGAAAACCACTATATTGCACACTTTTTAGTTCAGTGTGAACTTTTACAATATCACTTGATTTCCGTCTCAAGCTACCTTAAAATCGATTTGTTTTCCGGCACAAACCCTACCTCACAAGTGACAAATCACTAATCACTCAACTTACAAACAATGATGAAATAAAGATGATAATATAGTGCTCAACAACAGATTGGAAAATAATATGTGAGCAAATAGAGAGCAGATATTCAGAAGTGTATGTTGTTTTTGGCTATATGAACGTTCTATCTTTTTCCCTTGATCTTGATACCTATATTTGTAGCCTCTTAGTTGAATATATATGTTAGAACCACTCCTAGCCGTTGCTAATGATCTTGTAGCCGTTGCTTGATTATTTCTTTCCAATTGTGTCTAATTTCCTTCGTCAGATACAACCTTCTGTTCTCATAAGTCGACTTGTAGTGTGTATAAGTCGACTTGTCAATCTCCATAAGTCGACTTGTGAAATGTAAGTCAACTTGTATTAACGTTTTTCGTAAAAACTTCTCCGCTCTTAGATAACTCGACTTGTATCAACTTATAATTCGACTTTTGTCAACACATAACTCGACTTGTGTCAACATATTTCACCTCCGCTCTTTGATAACTCGTCTTGTATAAAACGTAAGTCGACTTGCAGCTACCTCCAACGGATACTTTCAATCAAATCTCCCATAATCTCCATTTTTAATGCCTCAATTATGTTGAAGATTGTTTCCTTCTTGATTCCTCAATAATTTATAAGTCTTCTAGATTGAAGATTGTTTTCTTCTAGATTTCTTTCATTCCAAAACACCTGCAATAAATTTCTTACCAATTCTATATATTTTATTATTATCAAAACATTAAGGAATTTAACTTTTCAACCACCATTGGTCCAACATAGGCCTCTAGTGGGCATCATTGAAGACATCCTAGTCTAGTTAAAAGTTTTGGTATTTCCTGCCGATTTTTATGTACTTGATATGTATTCTAAATTTTGCAGGATACTTTGTTAATTATCGGGTGACCTTTCTTGCGGACAACTAGTACCATGATCAGCATGAAAGAAGGTAAGATCACTATGAAGGTAGGCGACCAATAGGTGAGCTTCAATATGTATGAAACTATGAAGCATTGCCATGAGGACTATTCACTTCTAGGAGTTAATATGCTTGATATGGTTGTTGAAGATGCATGTATTGACTTTGAATGATCCATGAGTCCTTTGACTGATGATTCCTTGGAAATATTTTTTGTTATTGATGTTTCAAGTGAACCACGGAGTGTGGACGTTGGCATGGAGCTAGAAGGAAGTCAAGCTGCCTCACTAAAGCTTGGGTACAAGCCAGACGTCCATCAGGAGCAAAAAGACCCACCTTAAGCACCAGGTTGTTTCTCTTCTTTCACTTACAATTTATTTGTGCATATTGATTGGAATTAGAGTGATATTGTTGTGTATGTGTATGTTGACTAAGTGTGGGGGAGAAACTTCATCAGTAGGATTAGATTTAGTTTAGTAGGATTTAAGTTTAGATGTTTCAATAATCCAACTTTCCTTTAAAACCCTGAATCTTTGGGGATGCACGATACATGTTGCATGGTGGAAGAAATTGGTGTAGATGGTGCCTTGCATGTTGCTTAGTCATGAAAGGATTGCATATGAGCATAGTATCCATTAGAGCTTGTTTCCCTTTTTCTTCTTTTGAGTTCGGGAAGTTTCACTGCGGCGTGGTGTCGCTCATTGCGACGTGATTTACTTATTGCGCCGCGGTGAACTGATCCATCACCGCGGCACAACGCTTTCAAGAAGCTCGTCGCAGCGTACTTTAATTCTTTCGCCGCGACGAGCGTCCTTAAACTCTCCCTAGTGAAATTTCTCTTTTATCCTTATTGTTCTACAGTCCTTTCTTTTAACCAGTGTCCCATTTGTCAGTTCACCCCCTTCTTTTTCTAAACCCTCGACACACCCTTTCCCTCCTCCACTTTGTCTCTTTTGCTTCCATATACGCTACGGCTTCCTCCTTGGCATCAAGTTCCTGCTTTATTTTCGGCCTCTTCCTATGCACATTGTAAGCAACTCGCCCCAACGTTGTCTTTTCATCTCTACCATATCATTTCGTAAGCATTCTTTTGCTTATTTGTTTCCTTCTTTTCAGTTCTGTAGATTAGGGATAGTTCACCGTGACAAACAAGTTTTGCTTCGCCACGACGTGTCAGGTTGTCACTCTTCGCCACGACGAAAGGTTGGTTTCACTACGGCGTGGGAGATTGTCATTCTTCGCCACGATAAAAGGACTGTTTCGTCGTGGTGTGGGACACACAAACTTTTTGCTGTGACGATAGACCCCTCGTCGTGGCAAATCTTTAGTTTTTATTAACTAACTGACTTTGTTTTTCCGTGTGTCTATTTTTCTACAGGACCATGTCTCGAACCAAGAATGCCTCCCACCATTCCTCTTCCCCCTTAGATTTCTCCCTCTCCTCCAGCTCTCCTGTGAAGTGAATCACACGTTAATACAGTAAACAATAACGATATAAAGATGCACAAGAAGGGGGTTGAATTGTGGTAAACTTTTTCGTTAACCCCTTTTCGAAAACTTTTTTCTATTAACAAAAACTAGTTTGTTTCAAATAACTGATGTTAACACGTTTATAAATGATTTTCTAAAACTTGTGTATGATAGTACTATTCAAAATCACGATTAAGAGAGTAAGTGAGAGTTGAGAGAATTTGACACAGTAATTTTTATACATTATAGAAGAATTTAACCGTGGGCTACGTCCAGTCCTCAGATGCCTATCTGAGATTTCACTATCTCTCAAAAGCTTTACAAGTATGCTTTTTCTCCGAGCCTCTTCAGGTCTCTATACAATGAGTATTCTTTTACTCTTAGCCTATTCAGGCTATCTGTATCACTATCAATGTTTTGAACTTTTTACAATAATAGTATAACTCTCAGTATTTTCGCACGGAAATTCTTGACAATAATTGCTAGACTTTTTGTAATAATCTCTATCTGTGTATCCTTTTTCAATCTTCGACTTCGACTCTTATTTATAGCCTCCATCTCCAACAGTTTTTTGATAACTGCTTCTTGGTTCTTTAAAGAAATGGTTATTCAGTTGAGTATAATAACTAACTCAGACTGATGCTTCGGTCTACTTTTTATTATCTACATTTTGCTTTCGTCTGCTTTTGCTTCCGTCTGTTTTTTTGCTTAGCTATCTTCCGTCTGTTTTCTGCTTAGCTATCGTCTGTTTTTTGTTTAGCTATCTTTCGTCTACTTTTCATTTGTCTGCTTTTTGTTTGTCATCAAAACTTGTTAATCGTAAAGTCATTTTGACTTAACAAGATTGGCTTAAATTAGAAGGCAAGATCATATCAAGTATGGATAACGTCTATACTTGAAGTCATATTACGACTTCAACTGATCACTATTCACTTTTAATGTCTTTCCAATCTCAACTACAATAAATAGGAAAACATTGAAAACCACAAAAAGACCGACTCAACAAGATCGTAACTTACTTGAGAATAATTTGAATATGAAATGATAAAGAAACACCTTTTGACTAATAACAAAGTTTTTCCTTAAGATCATCTTGTCGTTGAAAGCTTTGGTATTTTCCTTATTTATTATTGCATTCTGATAAGATTCATTCCGCATCTCTTCCAGCTCTTACAATTGTAGCTTTTTTTGTACTCTTGTATTATTAAAATTCATATTGCCACACTTGATATCCCAATATGCCTTGTGTTTTAACTCTATAGGAACATGACAAGGCAGCCCAAACACTAATCTATATAGGGACATACCAATTGGCATTTTATAGGTTGTCTTATATGCCCACAATGCATCTTCATGCCTCAAGCTTCGATCATTCCTCTTAGGTTGAACTATTTTCCCTAGGATCGACTCGATTTATTTGTTAGATACCTCATCATGACCACTTGTTTAGGATGGTAAAAGGTGAAAACTTTGTGCATAATATGGTACTTCTTGAGCAACTTTTCTGTCACCCTATTGCAAAAATGTGTTCCCCTGTCACTTATGATGGCTCATGGCTACCCAAACCTAGAAAGGACGTTAGACCTGACAAAAACTCAATAACTTTAGTGTCATTAGTTTTGATGGCTTTAGCTTCCGCCTAGTTGGAGATATATTCAATTGCAAGTAAGATGCAATGAAAGCCAAAAGACAAAGGAAACAATCTTATAAAATCAATTGCCCAAACATAAAAAATTCACAAAAAGAATGGGAGTTTATGGCATTTGATTTCTACTCGATCGTTGGCACCTGTCTTATGACTTGCAAAAGACATGTGCATCCTTAAATAATGAAAGGTAGTAAAAATCACTCTCCAAAATTTTATAGGCAATCCTTTTTACCCCAAAATGCCCTCCATAAGCATATGAATGATAGAAGGTCAAGATAGAAGGTGTCCCACTCTTAGGAACACACAGTGCTAGGATTCACTCTTTAATTTATCCCTTTGAGCCTTTAACAAACCTATACGTAATTTGTTAGTAACTAAAAAATTTACAATATCTACATACCACGGAGGTGTCAAATTGGTAGAAAAAAATTATTCATTTGGAAATGTTTCTCTCAAAGGAATATCATCTTCTTTTATGATCAAGCATGTTTTTCCCCTTCTTATATTTTATTTCCAAATAAAACCACTAAAGGAGGAGAATCTATCTGATTAAGCTTGTGTTTGTTTCTTTCCTAGTGAGCAAGTACTTCAAAGTTGCACAATCAGAGTAAACAATAACTTTAGTGCCTAACAAGTATGATTGAAAATTTTCCAAAGCAAACCCAACATATAAAAGCTCCTTTTCAATTGTGAAATAGTTCAATTGGGTTGGACTTAAAATTTTTGAAGCATAGTAGATGGCATATGTAGCTTTTCCCGCTCTTTGTCCTAGAACTGCCCCCATTACATAATCACTTGTAAGTTTGATAATTTAGATTATGATTCGCTTAAGGATAACCAAAAGCTTAAATGTGGGGATGTTTGATAAATGCTTAATTGACTATAATTATATACTCATATTTAATGTGAAATAGCAAATTTAGGTATTTTTGGAGATACATAGTCACTCACACACCCATGTATGTTGATCGTGAATAACCTAGAAACCATAGTTTTTGCTATAAAAGTACGTGAGCGGAGGCAAAATAAGAGAAGCTAAATTTTTAAGTAATTTTGAGTCGTAATAGACATAAATAGGTGACACTTCTAATCAAGGAACAAGGAAAACATAAAGAATACGTTAAGAGATTTGATAACTTGCAAGAATATTCATTAAAAGAAAAATAGATATTTAGAATTATAATTTCTTTGTTCTTTAGTTATTCTTCTACATATTTGTTATTGGTTTTGTTTTCTATGAGTAGGAACTAAACTTGTTTAGTTTCTAGGTATGATGCACCCTAGGTTATGATAACAATATGACTTGATCTTTTATTTAATGCAATTTTATTGATTGGTTTATTGCGACTCAATTATGTGTTTTATTTTTGTTGTAATATATCAAGAATATTAATGCATGATTTGATTTCACACAATTGAGATTGAGAATCCTCTTGTATGAGTATAGCTATCATAATTGGAAGGTGTTGCTTGCAAACCTAGAGATAGGTTGACATAAATCCTCTGGATTAA
This sequence comes from Erythroxylum incrassatum, assembly GCA_026546855.1. Classification (NCBI taxonomy): domain Eukaryota; kingdom Viridiplantae; phylum Streptophyta; class Magnoliopsida; order Malpighiales; family Erythroxylaceae; genus Erythroxylum; species Erythroxylum incrassatum. The sequence goes on from JANVCL010000001.1 coordinate 20,186,919, forward strand.
GTTAAACCTAATAGTGAAATTTATAAATCGATAATGCAATCTTAGGGGTTTTAACTATAAAGATTTTTATTAATCAACTAATGGATTAGTTATTAATAGACTTAAGAAAGATATTAACATAAGATAGAAATTTTTAGGGTTCAATAATCGATAATATAATTGCATGATAAAGGGTTATTATTTAAGGGTTTCTTAGGGGGATTCAGTACCTAGAAACTGTTGTTTGATATTGGCATCTTCTTATTATTTTCCTTGTTCTACATTTATTATTTTTTTAAACTTGGTTTAGTTGTTTAGTTTGATTTTTAATTAAACCCACAATCTAATTCAAAGGTTAGATAATAGAAAAAGGGTAATTATTAGTCTCTATAGTCTTTGTAGAATTGATCCGTACTTGTCTGTGCTAGCTACAGCTATGTCATGCACTTGTGATATTTTAAACATTGATAAAATCTATCAAATCAAGTTTTTGGCATCGTTACCAAGGACTAGTAATATTAGGAAGGCATATATTTTATTAATCTAGCCATTTTTACTTTATTTTGTTTTATTTTAGTTTCTATTTTATTTCATTTGATTTAATTGTTAGTTTTTTTTTTCTTATAGATCTTGACTCTTGGTTAGTTTATTAACCGTAGTAATATAGTGAGCCTAGTTGACAAAGATCCAAAAATTGACAGAACAACTCGCAGAAATATCCGTAAGACATAATTGAGAGAGTTTGAGATAGATTGAGAAATATAATACTTGGGAGGTTAAGTAGATTATGAGGAATCACACAACATAGCAGACTAACCGAGGGCAATGTCCGTTTATGTTAGATCAAACTTGACTAGAGTGGAGTCCAGCATCATTAGACCGAATGTGAGTGCCAACAACTTTGAAATCAAGTCTAGTGTCATTTAGATGGTGCAATAGTCTGTCCAATCTGATGGACTACGAGATGAGGACCCAAAGGGACACATCTCAAATTTTCTAGAGATCTGTAACTCTTTTAAGATAAATGGAGCAAATGATGATGGGATAAGACTGTGGTTATTCCCATTTTCACTAATTCTAAAGGCTAAGCAATGATTGAATTCGATGCCACGATCATCACTTACTACATAGGATCAAGTAGCCGAGAAGCTTTTATTAAAGTATTTTCCACCTGCGAAGACTACTAAGTTTAGGAACGATATCTCCTCCTACTCCTAGGTTAATTCTGAATCACTATATGATATATGAGAGTGGTTTAAGGAGATGTTAAGGTGATACCCACATCATGGTTTACCACTTTGGATGCAAATCAAAACTTTTTATAATGGGCTTAATTATATCACAAAGCAGTTTATAAATGCAGCAATTGGGTGTAATTTAAATAACAAGACATTAAAGGCAGCCTATGACCTTGTTGAGGATATAACGATGAACAACTACCATTGGTGCTCTTCTAGAGTAAGAATTAATAAGCCAATAGGAGTGTATGAAGCGAACACAGTGGTGCAGTTGGCAATCTAGGTGGAAGAATTGAGCAGAAAAATTGATGGACTAACAATAAATCCATAAGGTTAAGTTATACAATGTGACGTGTAAGGGTTAGAGTTTCTAGATTAAGGTTTTCAAGTAGTACAAACCAAGCATGTGGATTATCTAAGGAATGCTTATAGACCTTAAAACAACCCACGTAGCAACACATATAATCGGAGATAGAGGAATCACCTCAACTTCTCTTAGGGAAATCAAGGTCAAGCAAGGAATAACCCTCCATTGGGATTTCAGCAACATGCACCTCAACCTAAGAAACCTACTCTAAAGGAGATGATGTTGAAAATTGCTCAAGATTCTTATGCAAGACATCATCAAACAGAGGCTTCTATTTGTAACTTGGAGTTTGAGATTAGTCAAACCGCCAAGTTAGTTTTTAAAATGGCAATCCTAAAGAACGATTGACCACACATCATAAAACTAGTCAAAATAAAATAACTAAATTACTACTATAGTATTGGTGAGTCTAGTTGATCCCACAGAGACTGTGTGTAAAGTTGTTAAAATGAAATTAATCGATGTTTAGGAAAAAGGGGTTTGGATTTTGGAAATAAGAAAATAAAATGAAACTAGACTAATAAAAACAAATTAAAGAAAACATGCAAAAAATGATAAAAGTGGGGAATTTGGTAAGGACCAGGTTCTTTGATTCAATCTCGGCCTACACCTTAATTAAATATATTTCATTGATTTGTTGTTTTTAAACCTCTCCTAGCAACTATTAATCGTGGGTTAATAATTAACTCGAGTTTTCCCTTAGGTAGTGTTTAATCAAGATACAATCATTAATTAAACCTAACCATCGAATAACATAGGATACGATTTATAGATTTAATTAGACAATAGCATTACGAATTAGGAAAATCGATTAATCAAGGCAACAACCACATACGATTTGTCGTTTAACCTAAGTCATGTTATCCTTAATGATTACGAATCATTAGTCGCTACACATGAATTTTAATATAACAATTACAGATTATATCGAAATTCTAGTAATGGGTTTGAAAATAAACGATTCAATAAATGCATTAAAATCTTCTTTTCACAATACCTAATGGGTTCATGCATAAACAACCGAACAATAACGAAAGTACGATTATCCATACACAAAACCCAAATCAATTAACATAAGATAACATAATCAATTTCTAATGAGAGAAAGAAACAATAAAATGGTGAAATAAACTTAACCCAGGTTGTCGGCATCGATGCCACCTACAAACTGGCGTTGGGATATCTAGCCCTTCAAGGGTCTCTCCCAAGAAAATGCCTCAGTCATATGAAAATTGTACCAGTCGAAACCCCTTCATTTCTTTCTTCACTGTGCCTCCTCTTTTATTCTCTCGGTACTGTTATGTTGATGTGACAAATTAACTTGGTTGGCAACACATACTGTTCACTCTTCTTTTTAACCCTCGCTGGTGTCTTCTTTTGAAAGCAGTCCTTGTTTGCGTTAATGCAGTTGTCTGCTCGAAATGCAAACTGTGTTTTCTCTCCATGCTGTTGTCGTTTCGATCTTTTCCATCAGCTACATGCTGTACTGTTTTGCTCCTAATTTCTCCTCTCTGCTGGCGCGTTTTGCTGCTGGCTTCCTCCTTATGCTGCTACATGGAATGTCGTTTTAATGCATGTGGTGCTTGATTGTGGACTGCTAGAGTTTTAATCATCTCCGCTTAATTAACACAATTACATCAATCCATTAAGCTTAAAAAATAGTTCAACTTAGGCCAATTTTATAGTAAAATTCAGAATAAATAATTTTGGGTTTTAACTAATAAAATATAAGCAATCATGCCCAAATGTGTAATAAAAATAATTATATGGACTAAGTTTAGGAGGATAAAAGAAGTAATATTTTACACTTATCAAATTCCCTAACACTTAGCTTTTAGCCATCCTTGGGTATAACATTAAAATTAAGCTCATATACCCAAAAACATTGACTCATTTCTCATATGTTCCAAGATTACATAATTATAAACAAAGATGAATGACTTTCAAAAATCATGGCAAGAACTTAACATTCCAAGCTTTTACTTATGATCAATCAACATTTATCATCTTCAAAAATTAAGCAATCTAATGGTAGACTCGAAAAATGTGTTTAACTAAAATATATCCATAGGTACACTCAACACCATTCATGATCATGACAATCAACAACTTTCCATATCATTTCA
>JANVCL010000001.1:20240496-20262544 GCA_026546855.1 Erythroxylum incrassatum
CTCCATGCTTGAATATGCATGAAACATGGTTTAGATGAATGAAATGTGTCATGGAGAGGGTTCTTTAAGTCAAAACCGAAATTGTCCCCTTTAGGTGAAAGTTTGTGAATTTTTGAATATCTTTTGGAATTGATGGTTTAAATGAATTCTATGGTGTTAATTATACATGTATGTTGTGAATTGATGATGAAGAATGAAGAAGATGTGTGATGGTTAAGTTTAGGACAAAATGATGGAGAAGAGGTGGATTAAGGTAATGAGTTGTACAATTGATAAAATGTAGATTAAATGAAGGAAATTGGTTGGAATGGAGTGGTGGAATGTGTCAATGATTGGAAGTGTTACTATATGACATGATAGGGGCAAGAATTATTATGATAAAGTCCTGAAAATGTGACTTGAAAATCATGCACATTAGGTATTTGATAAAATGTCTAAGTGAACTTGATTTAGGATTTAAGGCTTTATAATGGTATGCATTGGAAAACATTTTTATGTTTACCTAGAGTGAACTTGAATTGTTGCTTAGATTGACAAGTAAAGCCTAATATGCTTGGATAAAGATGGGCTTAATTATGTGTAAAAATGATTAAGTATGGGATTAAAGGTACTAAAATGCCTTAGAAAATGCAAAAGAAAAGTTAATGTGACTAGTAAGGAAGTAAACATGTGAGATATTTAATGTTCAAATTATATAGCTTATAGAGAGCGATATTGTGTTTTATACACCTATGTGAGGGTGCATAAATAGGGAATTTATATTTAGGTAGTAATTTCGTTGTATATCCTTTTATGTATAAATGCTCAGGAGTAGTGAATTAAGGAGCCCATACCCAGGATTGTGAAGCTAAGAGAGTGTATACCTTCTTTTGAGGTGAGTTAGGGAAACCATATTTCTCAAATAGGATTAGAAAATCATATGACAAGCATGATGACTTGTATGTAAATTTTGAACCTAGGCAACGTATGGTAGAATTGAATTTCAAATGGATGCTAATATGTTTAGGTATTTAATAAACGTCATTGTTTTGAACAACTACGCATTCGAAGTACAAAAGATAACATTTATTGTAAAAAATAATGTTTCAACATAGCTTTTGAAACTGATATTTTTATTACCTATTTTGAGAAATGTTATTATTTTTAACAAATCTGAGTTTAAATTGCATAGAATGATGTTTTATTTTATGAAACTACATTTTTGAATAACTTTGCACTTAGATTGTAAAAAATAAATTTTATTGCATTAAATAATGTTTTGGAATTTATATAAGCATAACTGAGCCATGTATTCTGCATGTATTTGTTCTCTTTTGGCATAAAGTTATGGCAAGGTTTCATTTTATCGGTCTAACCGATAAATAAAGGCATAGTGCCTTACTTGATCTTTAAACTTAATATTTGTATATGATTTGTTTTGTGATTGGTGAGGAAACTATTGACCAATCATGTGCTAGGCACAACTGATTATTGATTAAACGACCCTTGTACCCTTGGCGCTGGTACATGAAAGTCGAGTCGCCGTATCGACACCTTTCTACGGGACTTGCGGGTGATTCCACACTTAGGGTCTGGATATCGACGAGGTCATCACCTAGGGTCATGGCGCTCTTACAGTTCGGATTCACCATGTACGAAAGTCGAGCCAACACTAAGTATCGGTAGGTGTGCACATTAGTTTGGCCAACTAGTGGTGTCACATATGATTGTTTTTGCTTATCCTGATATTGGTTTTCCTATCGAGATTTGATTGATACATATGATGTTTTTACGCTTTTTTGTACTGGAACTGGGACCTATGTTCATTGGATGAGTGAGTTAATAGGCTAAGCCTTTATGATTCCTAACCAGTATACGTTGATCATAGGCTAGGCATGTGTGTTTTTTATGTGATATATTTTCACTTCATAGGTTATCTACAATGTCTTAGTATGAATCGAATTCTATTTGTGATATTTGTTTTTCCTGCTCATTGTGTAGTGTACGGAACCCCCCCCCCCCCCCCCCGCTTTCCAACCATGTAGGTTAATTTAGTGAATTTGAAGCTCTGAGTGGATCGTGTGGTCTTTTAACATTTTCGAGGTATTACCATACGTGGGTAGTTTCCTATTTTGTTCTTTTATTGTGGCACATGAACTGTGTTTATGTAGATACGCTTTATGATTTTGCAAGTTAACTTTTGATTGCCTTGTGTTTTATAAAAGATTTTATGTATGAACTTTTGACACTGTTATTGAAATTGCATTAAGTTGAGATTGCCTTGAGTGGACTTTAAAGTCCTGAAGTTGTGGTTGGATGTGAATATAGAAGTGTATTTAAAAATGTTTGCAGGTTTTAGGATTTTTAAAACACAGCCGTTATATTGCCCAAAATTTTTTCAGAAAAAAAAGGAAGAATAGATATTCAATTAACTTTGCATAGTTGGATTAAGGATACCGTGAATGTCCTTAGCTCAGTGATGCAGCGATTATCATGAGCCCGATGTGGTACTTGGTCCTGACAACCAGTATTGAATAAGAAAATTAAGGAATTGCAAGAGCAAGATTAGGATTTGAGCAAGCTTAGAGAAGAGATTAAGAACGACAAACCCTCTAAAATAGAGGTAAGATAAGATGGATTGATGGTGGTAGGGTTATGTATTCCATATATGTTAAAGTTAAAGGATAGATTCTTGATGAGGCACGTAATGCTCCCTATGCAATGCACCCGGGGAGTACGAGGATGTATCGAGATTTGGAAGAGTACTTTTGGTGGAGAGGAATGAAGAAAGATGTTGCAGAGTATGCTAGAAAATGCTTGGTATGCCAGCAAGTTAAAGAAAAACATCAAGCACTTATAGGAAAGCTTAAACCTTTGTTTATTCCTGAATGGAAGTAGGAAAAGATTATAATGGATTTCTTGATGGGATTGCCAAGAACCAGCAAGAAGCATGATGCAATATGGGTGATTGTTGATAGGCTAACCAAGTCAGCACATTTCTTGTCTACTAGGCAAGTAGATTCTTTGAATGCTTTGGCCAAGAAATACATAGATTAAATAATCAGACTTCATGGGATTCCAAGTTCTATAGTCTTTCACTTCTAACTTTTGGAAAAGTTTAAAAGAGGCTTTGGGAACTAAGTTGGATTTTAGTACAGATTTCCATCCACAAAGTGATAGTCAATCGGAGAAGATAATCTGAACATTGGAGGCAATGTTAAAAGCTTGTGTTATGGACCTCAAAGGCTCATAGGATGATCATCTGCCTTTAATTGAGTTTGCTTACAATAATTCCTATCACTTAGGAATTCAAATGGCACCGTATGAAGCCTTGTATGGTAGGAGGTGCAGAACTTCTATTTGTTAGGATGAGGAAGGTGAAATGAGACTTTTGTGACCTGAGTTGGTACAAGTTACAATTGACAAGATTAAATTGGTGAAACAAAGACTCAAAGCAGCTGAAGACAGAATGGAGAGCTATACGAATGCTCATAGAATGGAGATGAAATTTGAAGTTAAAGACAAAGTGTTTTTTAGAGTCTCTCCATAGAAAGGAGTTTTGAGAATTGGTAAGAAGGGCAAGCTCAGTCCAAGATACGTAGGCCCTTATGAGATCATTGATAAGATTGGGCCTTTAGCCTACAAATTGGCTTTGCCACCAGAATTATCTAAGATTCACAATATCTTTCATGTATGAATGTTGAGGAAATACCGATTACATCCTTCACACATAGTTTAACCTTCAGAGGTTTAATTAATAGAGGATTTCACTTATGAGGAGCAACCAGTAGAGATTCTAGATTTGAAGGAAAAGGTCATGAGAAACAAGACAGTGAAGCTGGTTAAAGTCTTTCAGAAAAACCATGCAAGAGAGGAGGCAATATGGGAACCTTTGGAAGCCATAAAGGAGAAGTATCCACACCTCATTGTAGACTCAGGTAAGAATTTCGAGGACGAAATTCTTTAAGGGGAGGAGAATTGTTATGCTATGAAATTTTTTATTTTATTTTTTTAGTTATTTATGATTTATTTTATTTATTTTTAGATTTGAGTCCATTAATTTAGTGAGTATAAGTAGAAATTAGAATTTTAATAGAGATGCTAGAATTAAGTTAAGGTATTAGTTATTAATGGACAAAAGGGAGTAAGTGGACATTAGGGTAATTGATGAAGGGCGAAATTGGAAAGACAAGAATAAAAGTGGTCTTGAATAAGAGAAAGAAGGGGAGAAATTGTGGAAGAAGAGAAAAGAAGAGAAGAAAACGTAGAGAATAAAGAAACAAAAGAAGTAAATCGTGGAAGCTAGGAAGGAAGGAAGAAGGTTTGGGCTAAGTTAAGGTAAGTTTCATCTTTCTTTTTCTTGGTAGAAAAAGAAAAGGGATTAGAGAGAGAAATGGGTGTCAAGTTGGAAGAAAGAAGAGAACCCATTTTGAGTTTTCATGGATTTCTAAACTAGGTTTTGGTTTTTCTAACCTAGATAGACTATGGGTATGTTAAGTTTAAGTTCAATTTTTGTTTATTTTATTTTTGTGCTTATTAAAGCTTATGGATTTCTATGGGGATATTGTTTTGAATGGAAACTTGGTTTATTTGAAGGAAACCAAGGAAATCTCACCCAAGAGCAAGAGGAAAGACACAATTGAGCTGGATTTTTCAAACAATTTTTGTAGGTAATGTGTTTATGGTTATTGTGTAAATGGGAAAATTGCTTACTTGTGTGTGTGTATGATTAATTGCCTAAATTTGAATTGTTATGAATGTTGGAAAAATACATTATGATGTGTTAGCATATCATGCATTGAAAGATGTTATGGCATTTTGTATAATCAAAGAGGAAAAAAGTATAAGAAGCATGAAAATGTGATTATGCGATTAAATGAATTGATCATGAATATTTGCTTGTGTTTAGGCAAGAGAGAAACCATTTCATTTTTCACGTGCACGTTGTCTAAGCCTTTTCCCGGCTGTCCGCTTGTGGCATATGAGATCCTAAGGATAGACTCATTTTGTTCATGGTGTAAATTTCGATTTCGCCATTTTGATCCATGGAACTCTCAAGCCATTTATTTGTGCATTTCAACTTTGATTTGTCAAGTATAATGCATTTTAGTGTTATGTTTAATGGTTAAATGTACATTTTATATGTTATGCATTAACTTCCTTCACCATAAGTTTTTGAACTAAAATGATTAATGATTGAATTGCTAAAATAAAATGAGATATAAATGTATGTATATATGTTTGATTGTGTGGCTTGTTTCCAATGGCTATAATTATATTAGCCACTGAGCTTTGTAGCTCAACCCACTATTTTCACCTTAGGTGCATAATGAGAAGATCGTTGATCCTTGTAAGGCATTTGGAAACTCTGAGATAGCTACATTTAGTAACTAAGTTAGTTCAATTACTTTTGGCTAGCTTTAGCAATATATCGAACATGAGCATCCATATGCATTTTGTATTAAGCTAATGATGTAGTGTTGATATGTAACTAAAGCTTTGTTCAAACTCTATTTTGATTTAGTAATGAGATTCAGAATTGAAGAAGTTCCTTTTGTGTATGTTTACATTTTTCTTTGGTTAAGTTGTTGATGGTTGTGGGAAATTCGTAATGTGTAAGTGCAGAGTTTTGTATTTGAATGTTGGGTTTTAGGTTTCGGAACTGAAGATTTCGCCGCGGTGAAGCCAATCTTTCGTCAGAGCGTATTTGTCCTGAGAGGTCCTTGGATTTGATCTGGGGTCTTCACCACGGCGAAAGTCTGCCAAAGGATGTGGTTGCTTGACCTTGAGACTTCACCGCAAGGAATCCAAATGTTGGTAACGACGAAATTCTCCCGAAAGCTCCTTGAAAATGTTACCTTTGTTTCACCGCAGCAAACATACACTTTGCTTCCTTCCCGATGTTTTCTCACATTTTCAATAAAACCTTCTCGGCAAACCCGCCAATTGTTGCCCCTAAAATTCTTCTTAAATTGAAGTTTTTAACTTTCCTTTTTGCACGATCCTCACCTGACCGCCTCAAATGGTCGCCTTAGGATAAGTAACGGGACTCAGACCCAACATCTTCTCTCTTCCTTTTTCTCTTTCTCTATCTCTCGATAATTCTCTCTAGGTTTCTCTAAAAGTGGCTGATGCAAAAGCTCCTTCTTCTATTCTTGTTGATCTATTTATGTTCTTTTGTGTTTAGCATTAAACTAGGGTTTTTCTAGGGTCCTAAAGTTCCAAAAAATACCTCAAAATTTGAAGTTTAGAAGTGGTTGAGCATCTGCCCGATGCAGGCCACGATCATGGGCCACATATGAGTCTTCTGTCACATTCGTGCCATGCAGGCCACAATCGTGGGACATGTCCTGGAGTTCTGTCACGATCGTGGCATGTTGTTTTGGCCCAAATGTCTCCGAAACTTCTCCATTCTTTGATGTTGACCCTAAAATACTAACAAACACATTAAGGTACCGTAAAAACATAATATTTAAGCTCAAAAGCTTGTACTAACCATAAAACACTTAAAACACAAATAATTAACAAACTAGCTCAATTCGAACCTAAACACATACTAACTGATTGAATTAACGACTAAACATATATCAAGCTATGCCCTAAAACACGATGCAATTTACACTTATCACATCCCCACACTTAAACTTTCTTTTCCTCAAGAAAACAAAAACAATTAAACAAGTCAAAACAACACAAAACATGCATATGCAATAATGAGACAAGGGCTCCAACTTAGCAAAACAAATTTAACTATAAACACCATCCTTCAAGTCGCTCTACTTATTAACAAATGAAATCCTCATCTAAGCAGGTTGGATTAAATGTACAAATTAATCAAAATTTTAATGTTGAGCCTATTCACCCTTATCACTTGTGCACACACATTGATAATCATTCAGTCAAAACAAAAGTGTAGTTATTCCTAAGTAGGTTTTCATGAAAAATCAAGCTACTAACAAGTTTGGTAGGTTTTTATTTACAAACAATCTTTTTTTGTTGATTTTTCTTTAAAGACATGAACCTATCTTTTTATGCAGAGGCAAACATTTGTGATGAATGTTGATCTAGTTACTCAACTAAGTCATGTTGTTACTAAGCTGCTTGGTTGGAATGCCACTATAGTTTTTTTTACGTGAAGTCACACATTTGTGATGTGTGTCGATCTGGTTACTTAGCAATATCACGTTCTCAATTGGCTACTAGCTCTATTCATAACCCAAAGCCTAGCAGAATAGTTATTTTAATTAAAATTTATATAACTTTCCTTCTTTTCTCTTTCTTTTTTTCTTTTTTTAACAAAATTTTTTTCCTACCTTATTACTTTAGCTAATCATTCTCGTGAAAATGTACTAATAATGCCACTTATTGATTGGCCTAAAATTATAAATGCATATAACAAATTTCTAGGGTGAATGGACTAACATCGTATCCTAATTAACCAGTTCACAAGCTAATAAATCTTGGCAACCTAAAAGGTTATGTTTAAGGCTAAATCCATCCCGTTCAGTCCTAGCTATTGACGTATTCACACAATTCACATCATACAACCTAAACAAACTACCATACAATATACTCAAGGTAAAAACACACATTCCTTCCCACACTTGAACAACACATTGTCCTCAATGTGAGAATGATACATGCAAGCACAAAAGGGGAAAAAAGAACAAAATATTAACGAAAATGAAAAGAAAAGGGTTAGAATAAGAAACCATCATGGTGACTGAGGTGGTGATGTGTCGGAGACAGAGACCAAATGCACTTGACTCCTAAGATTGTTGCCCTATCTTATAATTTCTTTAAAAAGAGTAAGAGAGTTAGCACTCCAAAACATTCCAAATTATTAAGAAATTATTTTTCAAATTTAAAACAAATCTAACTACCCAACAATGTAAACCTAACTACTAAACATGCTAATTTATGGTCATTAGCTTAACCTTGTATCATTGGAAACTCAGTCGGGATCAATTATGAGCGGCTTGCTTCCACCCTTCTCATTTATCATCAGTTTTGTAGCCTGTAAGTAAGCTACAAATTGCAAAATGATTAGAAGGGAAACATTGATAAAATTATGAAAACCAATTAAGCTTAGTAATGTCCTTTTTTAACTGAATTGTCAATAAAACAGGGAATAACAAAACTTCCTGAATCTTCCATGAAATCCAGCAGTTTGTCTTGTAAGAAGGTGAGTTGCTCTCTTTCTTCCGTAATCACTTTCATCTATTTCGCTTCTTCCACTTCACGAACAGATACTTTTATAGCTTTTTCAAACTTGATGTCTGTTGTCATCTGTTCTTCATCCTTTCGTTCTTTAGAAGATTCGAACACATCAATTATCCTGAGTGAGCTACTCTCCTTGGGATTCTTTAATACATCATTCATGTTGAATGTCACTTGGTCATCATTATTCCGAAGGATAAGGTTCTTTTCATTAATATCTACTAAAGATTTTTCGATGTTCACACATGGTATATTAAGAAATTGGTGAATAATAAGGAGGGTTGGCATTCTTTTCTTCATCCTCTTCTTCTCTTGATCTTAAATAAGGTGGCGTTTAGTTTAGTTTTCCAATGATCCTTCTGGCTCTCCCTCATTTTTAGTTGCGATAGCCTCATATTGCTCTCTTTGATGTATTTTCATATTACTTAGAGAGTCTTCCACACTTCTCTTACAAAATTCACAGAAAAGTTGTTTCACTCGATTCTCTAGGTTATGAATAGAAAAGGCATGTATTTCCATATTACTTACTCAATTTTCTCTTCTAGTCTCTTATGGCCCTCTTCCATGTTCGTGAGCTTATCCAGGATCTTGTCCAATTTAGAATCCCAGTTGGACTCATCTTGCTAAAATCCTGGTAGGTCTTGATGTTCTAAGTGAGTTCTTACATTGTTAGACCAATATGAATTTGGGTGGTTTTGTAACGCCGGACTTTCTAAGCCTTTAGGTGTTCTATTGTATTTGGAGATACTAGTGTATATTTGATATATACATGGTTGTATATAAGTTCAAAGATGTATTTAAGTCATTTGGGTCTATATGTAAATTATTTATAACGTTATATGCCCTTCCATAGGTAATGCGGAATCTTTGGAGATTTCTGACATATGAGTTTTTAAGTGGATAAAACCGAGTCCATTGGATGGATATGACCATGGTGGTTAAATTAAATGTGTTTTAATGCCTTAGAGGTGATTAGACATGATTTATAGACTTATTGGACACTTAGAAAAATTAATTAGAAAAGTTGATGTACATAAGGGCTTATTTGCAAATTGTCAAAAATTAAAGGACTTAATTGTAATTTTTCAATTCTTGGAGGACCAAGATGTAATTTTATGAAGTTAAGGGGCTTAATTATTATTTCCAAGAGTCCAAGGACCAAAATAAAAATAAAAGTTTTGGAGATTTCTAAACTTTGGGCTTAATTGTAAATTTAGGAAAGTTTGGAGGGTAAAATGGTAATTTCACATAAGCTAAGGGCAAAATGGTAATTTCACCCCCTCTGCTTTCTAACTATGCAGGTTAATTTAGTGAGTTTGAAGCTTTGAGTCAATTGTGTGGTCTTTTGACATTTTCGAGGTATTACCACATTGGGTAGTTTCTTATTTTGTACTTTTGTTGTCTAGTGGCTCATGAACTGTATTTATGTAGATACGCTTTATGATTCTGTAAGCTAACTTTTGATTTCCTTGTCTTTTGTAAAAGATTTTATGTATAAATTTTGATATTGTTGTTGAGATTTCCTAGAGTTGAGATTGTCTTGAGTGGACTAGAAAGTCCTGGAGTTGTGGTTGGATGTGAATATAGAAGTGTATTTGAAATTGTTTGCAAGTTTTGAGATTTTAAAAATATAGCTATTGTGTTGCCCAAAATTTTCAAAAAAAAAGAGAGAAAAGAATTGATATTCAGTTAGCCTTGCATAGTTGGATTAAGGATACCATTAGTATCCTTAACCTGGTTATGCGGCGGTTGTCATAGGCTCGATGTGGTATCAGGTCGTGATAAAAATAGTTTCATCTTCCAACAGAATTGTAATATAAGGCATATCAGGTTATCAAGCAATGCAATATGAGACTTAATAAGGATAGTGAACAACAAAAAATGCAACTGAAAAAGTTAGAGAAAATTCATAATGATGTCTATGAGAGTTCTAGAATTTACAAGGAAAAGACAAAAGCTTTTCATGATTAAAGAAGTTATAGGCAAAAAAAATTAGTTAGATAGAAATTCAACTTTATCACTCTTGTTTGGAATTATTTCCTGGAAAATTATGCTTTAGATGGGTGAGATCTTTCATTGTAATTAATGTGTTTCCTCTTAGTGTGGTCGAAATATATAGTCTAAAAACTAGTAAGTATTTTAAGGTTAATGGTCATCGTCTCAAACCTTTTTATCGAGATTTTCATATGTATAATAGTAAAGAAATCATCTTAGAATGTTCAAATTATGAGGTATAAGAAATCATAATGTCTAGCCAAAGATGTTGAAGAAAGGTTTTAACTAGGAAGCAATCTAATATTTTTCCCTTTAGTAAACTTATTTGATTTAGATTTAGATTTTTTAGTATTTTTTATAGCTTACATTTCTCTATTTTGTTTTTAGGGGTAAAGAACATCTTTAATAAAGCATGGACACATTTTATAAATGCAACATTCAGAAAATGGTATAAAGAATTTAGAAGGAGTCATTGAGTAAGGCATACCCACATTTTATTTCTACACTTCATAGATGCAACATTCAGAGTAAGGGACGAAGCATCTAGAGTAGTCCTTGAACAAGAAGTGCCCACATCTTATTTCCAGATCCCTAAACTTGATTTTTTTGTAGTAAGGCATGCCCATATCTTAAAACAGGATTGATTCTGACTCTAAAGCACACAAATAAGAGGTTTTCCTAAAAAAATAATAAATCTATAAAAGATAATAAAATAATAAAGAAATAAACAAAAAACATTTTTCATCTTCTTTCTAACTTTAATTTTTATCCTCTATTAATCACCTCCCATTTTCCTCCTCTTTTTTTTATTACCAATCCTTAATCACCTCATCATCACTTAACCTCACCATCTTATTCTCTTTCTCACACATTTTCCTCAAGTAAACTAGCCTCATTATATCAACCTCATGTTGTATATCTCTCCTACCTCTCGCACGTCGTCTCTCATGTTGCTCCTTTGCCTATGCCATCGTGTTGTACAGTCATTCCTCACCCTTGTATGGCATCTTCTTTTTCCCATCATCAAAGCTTCTTCATGTCGGGTTATTGCCTCTACCATCATCATATTGTTGCCATTTCATCATTATCGAGTTAGGGATGTCAATGAATTGGGCAAGCCTGGCCCAACCATGGGCTGATCGATTCATGGCCCGACTAGCCACGGGTGGGCCAGTCCAACCCTACCCACCTTATATATTTTTTAAAAAATGTCAAAAATAACGTCATTTTTGAAGTTATGGTTAGACCACAAGCTGGGTAGGTTCTGCTCACACTCGACTCGTGGCCTGATCAGGCTGACCACTTTTGGCCATAACCCGGTCAACCCAAGTCAAAATTGACATCCCTAACGTCATTTTTGAAGTTATAATCGGACCACAGGTCGGGTAGGTCCTGCTCACACTCGACTCGTGGCCCGATCGAGCCGACCACTTTTGGCCATAACCCGATCAACTTAGGTCAAAATTGGCACCCCTAATCGAGGCCATTACTTTTCATTGTCACACAATCAGCTCTGCCTCTTCTATCCCGAGACAACTCTACTCCTCACTTATCACCATAATATTTCCTCTCACATGAAAAATAGACAAAAAGATGATGATCAACATTCCTTTGAGGAACTAAAAAGCTTATCTTCTTTATATGCAATAAAAGACCCAAAACAAAGCTAAAGTATAGGTTCCCTCGTTGGCTCCACTCGAATCTCCAATATAAGTAAGCACCAAATCGTGTACTAGGGTTTTTAGGGAAATGGAAGTATATTTTACATCCCTCATATTCATAATTAAATGAATACCTTTAATTTTAAGACAAAAGTGGCAAAGAAAGGTACTCAAGTATTTATAAAAAGATCCATAATTCCCTGTAAGTACATCCATCGCTCCACTATGAATGCTTTGAACATTAATGTTATTGTGCTTATATTGATTGATAACATTGGATGAGACACTTAGTTGTTCATTCAATACCATGTTTATATTGAGCTTATGTATAAATTCTGCACTATTTTTAATTTCAAGAGGCTTACTTACTTCACTTTGAATACTCTTATAGCTGTGAATTTCATATTGACAAGTAAGGAATTTAAACTTTCAATTACTGAGTTTAATCTTACATTCAATTTTATTACTGCAGAAAATGCTACTACTGATGAATATTTGAATGGTGCTTGTGATTATAATACTGATTTTGAACCTGTTGCACTTTATTCAAAATTATCTATTGCTTGGTTTTATAACCTATGCAAATCAACCTGCATTGAAATACATTTATAGGTTTCTAACTTTTACATTTTTAGGTAGTAAAGATTATACTGCTATGTTGAATAAAGCTAAATTTTATTTCTTAAGGTGTATGATGAAAAAGGCCAAAGTCAATCTTGGATATTGGTTATCTTCGTAATTTAATGTTGTCATGTTGAGTCATTGTTCATTATTCATAAGTTCTTTAATTACCTAACTGGCTATGCATGAAAATTTTATTAATATTAATAAAAAATATGCATATTGCTTGTGAGATATTGTTACTGGATATCCCCTTCTTGGATTTGATGGGTTTACTTAATAAGAAACAAGGTGCTTAGTGTTTTAGTGATCCAGGGCCTGTTATGACCCAATCAAAGAGGATGTATCGCAATAATTTAGAGGAATATTTATATCCATAAAACTGCATAGTGTCATCCACTTTAACTACGCCTAATAATTCAAATCATGAACAGACCGACAAGTTAGGGAGGGGCATTACTCAAATAGAAAAGAACTTGATTGCCTTGTTTAGTTTTATGTAATTCACTTCACCCTCACTGCATGTAAGAGGTTTATTGGTCACGCTCAACTTTTTCAGGGGAACGACTATCACTTAATTTTATATTTTTATTTTTTTAAATTATTGAGTATTAGTTTTAGTACATCAAAGATAATTTATAAAATAAGTGTAGGGAGGGTAGTTTAGTATATAACCTTGTTTAATGATTTTACTCTTATTTTATATATGCTTTTGTAATTTTAGCTAAATTTTTATTAAAAAATTGTCAAACTTGCTTTAGTTTTTGTTAACGACTTATCTATTTAGAGGTATCAATTATTTTGAAATTTGTCTTTAAATGATTTAAGTTATCTTGAATCATTGATTTATATTGAAATGCAATAGGAAGAATAGTACAAATGGTTGAGTTCTCACTTACTATATATTGAGTAATTGTTTTTTTATGATTGATTTAGATAAGATGCGTAAAAGGATCTAATGCATGTTAACTAACTTTGTGAGCTTTTGAGTCTACAAATATTCATTATTTTAAGTTCCTTTTTTAAAATTAAGCAATTATTAGATAATTTGATTTTTAAGAACTTGCTCAATTTGAGTCTTAGCCTTCTTTTTCTTGCTTATGAACCACAGTACAAGCTGCATTCACCAATTTTTTATTTTCCTTATAATTTTGAATCTTTTATTGAAGGATTAACATGTTTATGTTATATTCAAACTATCATTGTGGACATTGTAGTAAAGTGATTCAAGTTGCATATTCTGTGTTCCTCTACATATATGTGTGTATACCAAAAACGGAAAAAGAAAAAGAAAAAGAAAAAAAGGAAAAATAGAGAAAAAGGAAAGAAACATAAAGAGAAAGAGATGAGAAAAATCTTATATGATCATAGTTAAGTGGCTTAAATTAAGAGAATTGTGGGGCATTTTTTTTGCAAATATTCATGTGGATGGGTTTGTATATTTCCTTTAATTTGATAAACCTAAAATTTTCCTCTTCTACAAACCTTGCCGAAGCCCCATTACAACCCTTTCAAAGACCTTTGATTGTTTGCATTTAATTTGTTATTTAGTGGTAGAGATGTGATATATAAGAAAGCACATGGCAAAAGTTTCTCTATGTTGACTTGAGAGATCATTAATACCCTAACACTTTTGAGTGCATAAAGTGAAACTAATGAGAGTGTGTTGATTTTTTTCACTATATTTGATTTTGAAAATATTGTTGGAACAATTGCTTATTTGTGTAGTTTATCAAAAATTATATTAAGAATTGGTTGTTTCCTTTTGTATTTTGGTTTGGATTAATTTGACATGGTGATTTGGGTTATGAAGGGATGTATTGAGAAGTGAAAGAGAAAGATATAAAGAGAGGTTGATAAATATAAACTATTGTACACTCAAGAGAAAAAATTATCTAATTGTGTGAGAATTTGATAGTAAGAATAATGTGCATATATTTCATATTAATTTGCTTTGTTTTGATTGATAATATGTTTGTAATTATTGATTATAATTACATTTTTTAATAAATTTTATTAGAGATTTGGATCAAAACATGTTAAAAGCAAAAATTGAGCAAAGAAGGAATAAGATGAAAATTTTGAAAAAAAGGGAAATCCTACAGGAAAAAAGTTTTAAAAGAGGTCTAAGCACAAGCTGTGCTTATGCCTTAGTTAATATGACTGCTCTAGAAAATAAATATGACTAAATGGATGATACCTTTCTAAAGTCAATAGATCATAGTTATTTATGCCCTTATTTTACTTAGGAGTTTTGATTAGGTCAAAAAAAATTTAGAAAGGCAATCCCAATAGAAGCACGATTCTTTAAATTTAGCTTTGATCTTAGCTTTTATCCCTTATTTTTAGGAAGATTAGATAGGTTTTGGGATTATTTATAGGAAATAGTTATAGGAGCTAGCCATACCATCTCCCTCTCATCTTAGTTCATTTTAGTTTTTCTATATTATTAAATAGTTCTTTGTCTTCCTTTTATGTTTTTCTTAAGAACCATATGCAACAAAACTCTCTTTCTAGTCAAAGATTAGTTGAAGTTTGATTATTTAAAAATTGTCAGATCTATATGTTCTTCTTTACTCTTTTGTTCTTTAGTATTTATATATCTTTTAAGGCCTATCATTCAATTATCAAAATAATATATTACCAGTTAGAATGATTAAATATATAATTATTTTATTTTTCTAATGCTTAATTGTGAAATAGCACAATTTAATAGAGGATATTTTATTCATATTATGTAGATATATTTTAATCATATTATGTGGATATAAAATCAAGGCTAAATAAACTGAGCATAAGTGTTAATTAGCTAGAATTAGCAATCTCTCTAGTTTTTAATGTTATTAATATACTAGCTAAGAGAATTAATCAAAGAGCTTGTTTGGGTTAACAAGGAAGTAAAGAGGGATAGGTTGTTAGAGCTTGTTAACAGCCATAACCAATTTATTAAGGAATAGAAGAGTTTATCTTTACATTAATGATCAATTCAAAGAATCAATACTAAAATTATACCTTAGACTAGATGTTTGTTTTCATTTGATTTCACTAAATTGCATTCTTAATTAGTTTTTATGTCTTTAATTTTAATTTATTTCAAATTATGTCTTAAAATCCCCTTCCTTTATTTTGTTTTGTTTTATTAACTCAATATAGGATGTTTATTCTCTTAGTGTATGAATTATACTTCTCCTTTCAATCTTTCATACAATCCCTAAGATGTGATGGTCATTCTTAAATTCAAAAATTAAGATAAAATAGAATAAATTCAATCCAATCAATAACTATTCATGCATAAATAATTGAAATATTCCACATAAAGTATATCCCTATCCTTAATTTGGAATTTAGCTATTAAACATAATGTAATTCAAACAAAAATGAAACAATCTTATCATAAAATAAAATAAAGGAAAAAGAATAGAATAGATGTTCCTAATTGCTTCTAAATGGAGGTGAATCTTCCACCAATCTTGCTCCTATGTTCTCCTTAGTGCTAAGAAAACCTAAAACAAGAATTCAATCAAAAGCAACCAATAAAAGCTTTCTTTGGTTAACCTTAGTTATGATATTTCTAGTCTAAGGTTATATATAAGAATTCTAAGTTCAATGAAGTTAAGTTTTTTAATGTGAAATCTATGTAACAAGCCTAGTGCCTGAGTCGTTCTTGACATTGGTGCATGTTAGGTTTTGTATCTCAATAGTTTTTTACTGTAATAAGTATGGTGTTAGTTCTTCATTGCTTCTTACTTCTCCAATTTTTTATACTTTCAAGCTTGAATTAAACTTTGATGCCATCTAAAAAGTTATTATTCATCATATTAACTCCCAACTGACTTTAGTTTCTCTTTGATTGGACAACCATAGAGAATAGTCAACGTATCAAAGGCACAAGGCTCCCAATTTTGTGAGGGTCTGGCGAGGGTCATAATGTATACAACTTTCTCTTTGTATTTTTTACAAATAGGTTATTTCTGTAATTTGAACGTATGACATTATAGTCACAAAAGATCAACTTTTCCAGTTACTCCAAGGCTTACCCCCGAACAACCATAGAGAATGTTGCACTCAAATCCAAAAACTCACCCCCATTTTTCAACTTTAACTCGCTGAAACAAATATAGGAAAATATCATGTAATTCACATCAAACATGAGGTAGAAATGCTAACTTCAAACTAATTTAATCTATATAAACCTGCAAATATAGACTTATCAATATAATTTATATAGAAAGGAGACACATAATAGAGTATAGATTGTGTGTATACTTATTTACTTATTTTATCTTTTATTTTTACTCTTTACCTTGTTATATTTTTATTGTATTATGTATTTTATTACTTATTTTTATATCGTAAATAGTTTATCTGTGAGTTAAGGATAAGACTACATATTATTGGACCTTCTCAAACTTCATGTATCAATGGAACTTTTCACTACGTTGTTATATTTTTAAATTAGTATATGTTAGTTGATCCTTTGACTAACGGAGTTTGTTATACAGACATGTTTCTAATATAAATTTTTTTTAGTCTATTAACATTGATAGTTAGAGATAATTGTATATTTGCTCTAGATACAACTTTCTTCTCATGTAATATGATTGCATTGTTTATATATTTACGGTACGTCTCCGTATTAATCTTGTTTATTCAAGTCCATAGTTAACCTTCATTTCAATATTATTAATATATTTGAAATAAAATAAAAACTTATATATCTAATTATTTTTACAAATTTGGATTAATATTAAAATTGAATAGACTTCTGAATTTAATCAATTAATAAAAAATCATTTTGTATACTAACTCAAAACAAAAATGTATCAACTCATCTTAATTTTTTTATGAAACTTAAAGAGTATTGATATCATTATCTCCACTATTTAAATAAAATTCATTTGCGATGTTATAAATTAATAATAATTTTTATACATGCTTAGTTCATGCAATTAGGATATCTGTACTATAAGAAAATTTTCAAAAAATAATCTTACATTTTGTCCAAAAAAATTATCATTTCGAATAAAAGTTATTAATTATGATATACTTTTTTCATTTTGTCTGAATAAAAGTTGAAGAATATTAACATCACAAACAAATTTTCCCGAATTTCGAACCGGAAGGATTGACTTTGACTATATGCATCATCAAGTTTAACCAGCGGTTTTTAAGTTTTATTTTTATGGTTTGAAGTTTGAACTGTGTGTTGGGAATATTTAACACTTAATTCTCTCTTGATTATTTCTGAGGCTCAGGGTTATGCCGGACCATATAATATTACTTTCCAGAAAAAAAATTCCATCAAAATTCAAAAGGATTGGTAGAAATTCATGTAGCCCATAAACAGATTATTTATTCTGCAGCAATACTTTTTTAACACTTTTCGTTTGTTATATAGATCATACAAACAACCAGAAACAGCCAACCTCTCACCTTGTCAATGTAGGGAATCATATCTTCTATTATGAAGCTTTCTCGCTTGGCAATTCAACTACTTGTCCATCCAGATTAAACATCGCAGGCTTTTTCCTTGCAGAAGCAAGTCAAAGGCTATGTTTATGTCGTTGAAGCTCACTTGATGTGTTATAAACTGATTTAAGTCAAGCTCCTGCGATTAAAAGAAATTAAGATTTCACTCGTTGGATCTTGAGAAGCTAAACACTGCAACTTCTTTTTATGTTGTTTCATCTTTTTTAACAATTTGTTTACCTTGTCCAAGTATTTTTTGGCCAGGATCGAAACATCGGATTTTGGCTTTAAACCTCCAAATAATGTACCCATAACACTTCGGCCTCTCAGAATTTCATAGGGGTTCAAGCATACTGGTGAGCCATGCATTTCTACTCCCACAATCACCGTCTTGCCCCAACCCTGGTTTATCCAAACCAACATAGACAGGCTTTAAAGATTACATATAAATGTATATATAGAAACATAACATTGACTTTGGAAGAGAGATTCCTCAAATATGTGTAGAGTGAAAAGGTAACAGTGCTGTCAAATTGTCATAAAGGAAAAGTTAATGGTCTTTCTTTTGTTATGTTTAATTTTCACCACCTAAAGATTTCCTTGGGCACCGTCTCCTGTGGACTGTGTCTACTTTGTAGGTATGTCAACCGTCATTCCTATCTTACAGTTTAATCTTACCAAAATCACACTAGTCCTAAAAAAAAGATACGATCTCCAGAGAGAGAGAGAGTTGCGAAGGTCATATGAAAGAAACCGATATAGTACATTCTACAGGTTTGGTAGTGACGGAGATTGCAAAAAACGTACCTCTCGGCTACTGTTGAAAGCATCTGTCATGAGTGACGCCAAACCAATGCACTCGAAGCAATAATCAGCACCTCCCTCCGTCATTTCCTTTATCACCTGGATCAACAACAAAACAACCCATTTTTTTATTTTTCTTCGACACCCTTCTTTAGTTTAGGCACGTGGTAGAATCAATTAGCTAGACAACAACCTCGCTCACAGCCTTTTCTCCGCACGTGGAAGGGTCGACGAAATCGGTGAGCCCAAACTTTTTTCCTGAGATAAGATGGAAGCACTTTTAAAACATTCAGCTATCCTCTTGGACTGATTATTTCTCGACTGTACTGTAGTCTGTACCTATTTCAAACTTGTCTGGATTCAAATCCACGCCAATTATCTTGGAAGCTCCTTGCATCCTCGCTCCTGCTGCAACCTGATATGGCATTCACGATGGACGATCGTATCTTTATTGCATTGAAAGACCGCTGAACAAAAAAAAAAAAGTTCTAATCCTAAAGCTATCAGGATTTGAAACACGAACTGCTGCTTGTGATGTTTCAGAGTCCACAAATTATTTCTGTGTTTCCTTTATTTATTGTAAATGAGCATAATCTATTATTGGTTATGGACCATACCGCGAGTCCCACAGCTCCAAGTCCAAAGATAGCGACCGTCGATCCCTCTTCCACCTGTGCCACCTTCCATGCCGATCCAACCCCTGCAGACCCAGAAAAAAGTTTTAATCCCATAAATATAATAGAAATACAGTAGAGAAGATTTGCTCATCAGTTACGTCAGCTTCGTGATTTTGCGATGAAATCTGAGTACGAGACGACGAAATTCTACAGGCTGCGAAACTTCAACATAGAAAATCCAAATTAGTTTGACTTTTCTGTTGCCAATAATGAATTGTTTATTTGTCCCTCTCATTTGTTCACACAAATCCAATTCCAGATCATGCTTTCCGAATGGTTGAGTGGTCCCATATATGGATTTTAGCTTCTAAAGTGATGTCTCCATAAGTGGAGAAGTGTAGCACATTTCTAGTAAATGGCATTCAAATCCTATCTTGGTGTTTCCAGGACCAAAGGGAAATAGGCTATGAATTGGAATCAAATCTCAAAAGGGCAAAAAGAGGAAACTCCGAATACTACACACCTGTTGAGACACCACAGCTTAGCAAACATGCTTTATCTACGGGGATTTCTCGGCTTATCTTCACCACGTGGGCTATATCAACCACGGTATACTCTGTAAAGCTTGAAACAGATAAGAAATGGTGTAAAACTTGCCCATTCATGTCCCTAAATCTGCTTGTTTCGTCTCTCGGCATGCCTCTACTTATGCTGGCGCTAGTGAATTTCGAGCATATGTTGCTCTTCGCTGCCTTGCAGCCTCTACATTCCCCACAATCTGGACAAAACACTGGTAACACTATGTCCCCTTCCTTGACTTCTTCAACGTGCTCTCCAACGCTCTCTACAATACTGGAAAAGAAAACAAAGCTAGAACGTTAAATAAGGAACAGATTGCTATGAAAATATTGAAACATATGAGGTGAGTTGAGTTAAACCCGACTGCTTCATGTCCTAGAACTCTGGGAAACGCAGCACCAGGTCCCTGGAGCAATTAAGACCATGAAAATCACAAATTTTGAGTAGCTATTCTTTCTGGATAACTTATGGAGCGGTTCTGAAAGTGCTTACTGCTTTCATTTTCCAAAAGGTTACATCACTATGGCAAAGGGATGTGCAAAGAATCTTGACGCGAACCTCCCAAGCTTTTGGTGGGTCGACCTGGATCTCCTCTATCGCCAACGGTTCTCCAGGGGCTCTACTTATTGCAGCTTTTTGTTTCATAACATAGAAAAATCAATTAATGACACTGCAGACAGCTACCTCCATTACAATCGACTTGAATTATTGACTGCAGTGCGAATATAGCAGGAATTTCATACCTTTGCACTTTATTACTTTTCCTGTAGTTGCTGCTGCTTCACCGTGCTCCATAACAGAGTCTCAAAACTTAAAATCCTCAACACTTCCTTTGAAACAGATTAGAACTGATATCCTGTCATAACTTTGCTTTCATGTGAGTCACTATATGTATGCGTGTGCGTGTGCGTGTGCGTATGCGTATGCTGTGTCTGGACGAAAGTGCAAAAGGTCAACGAGTTTGAGGATATTTAATAATAAATGATAGGTCACAACTATACACAAGGACGAATCATACAGGAATAACTAATGAGCAAATCTGCAAGTAGTCTGTCTACATCCGAAAGCAGATCACCTGTTCACCTTTAATTTGCCTTACTCTGTTCAGTAAAATAATGATGCCGTTTTTGCCAAGATAATTTGAAAGCACGCGTGTAGAGGGGAGGTGCCGTTTTTCATCTCAGATTCTCCAGCCAGTTTTGAAACTTGAGAGTTGTTTTTGAAAAGCCACCTTTCTTATTCTGATTCAATTCCAAAAACCGTAGAACCAACTTCTAATATTCAACATACTTACTTCTTATTATTATGAAATTTTTTGCTTAGTATTTATATATATATTTCATTTATTATTATATTCTTTACTAATAATAATAATTTTCTTATTACATATTTGTAATGATTTTAATTTTAATTATTATTATATTACTATTATATATATGTAATTAATTAATTTTAATAATTTATTATTATTATTATATTTATTATTATTACTATCATCTTATTATAATTATTATTATCTTAATCTTATTATTAGTATCTAAATCTTATTATTATTGTTATTATTATTATTATTTTCATAATAATTTGTCTTTATTATTATTCAAATTTTTTTATTAAATAATTTTTATTTATTAATATTCAAAGTTATTATTATTATTATTATTATTATTATTATTATTATTATATAATTTGTATTTATTATTATTCAAGTTTATTATTATTATTATTATAAATATGTTATAATTATGAATTTTATTTATTATTATTGAAATTTATTATTACAATTTATTCAAATTTATCATTATTATGTCTAATTATTATTATTAATTTAAAATTTTATATATAATTTGTCTTTAATATTATTCAAATTAGTTGTTGTTATTATTATTATTATTATTATTATCATCTAAATCTTATTATTATTATTATTATTGTTGTTGTTGTTGTTGTTGTTGTTATTATTACTATTTGTCTTTATTATTATTCAAATTTATTATTATTATTATTAAATAATTTGTATTTATTAATATTCAAAGCTATTATTATTATTGTTGTTGTTGTTGTTGTTGTTATTATTACATAATTTGTATTTATTATTATTCA
>JANVCL010000001.1:20369607-20379945 GCA_026546855.1 Erythroxylum incrassatum
TAATTCTTTCTATTTCAAAAATGTCTTATCAACCGAAAACACCCTAACAAATCACGAATCTATCCACTTTTCATATTCCATACTTTACTCTTGTCTATTATTTATTAGTTCAAGAACTTTCATTCACGTGCTCGTAACTCGTGACTAACCACCAAAATTTCTCATTCAGTGGTTCTAATCTCTTACGAAAAGTTCGGGGTCCAACCCTTTATACTTGATAATCCACCGATGCCATTGAAGAGCTATTCCTTCCAAGTGAAATGAGGCTAACTGTACTTGGTGGTCGATGGAAACGCCTTTAAATTCAAAATATTGTTCCACCTTAAAAATCCAGCCTCACGGGTCTTCCCCATCAAACTTTGGGAAGTTCAGTTTCAGATTGTGGTTTTTGGGATCAATGGGGCTTGAGTTATAGCTATAAATGTGGTGGGTAGTTTGGTGTACTGGTGTTTCGTGTATTTTGGATGTGTTTGGGTTGGGTTCTGATGTGGTGTGATGGGTATTTTGTGGCAAGTCAATGGTTTCTAATTTGGCGATGATATTTTGGTGATGGTTTTGGGAGGCTTCTATGGTTTGTAATTTAGAAAGGATGGTTTGTAGAGTTGAATTCAGATGCTCAAAGTTTGACTCATAATGTCCGAAAGTCTCTTCGATCTCACTATGAAACTCGGCATTGGTTTTACCACGCGTTTCCATAACCGTCTCTGATACCAAATGATATAAGAATTTAAAGTAAGAAAAAGGAGGGGAAACAGAGTATTATGGTTGAATAATGCCTGACTTCATTCATGATACTTTGATCCTTTTATAGTGATCAATCCATACATAATATCAAGGAAACAGATCCCTGATCTCTAGCTAATATCTCGCTAATTATTTCCCATGATCTCTCCTATGTGAAAGACTCATTTAATTGAAAAACAACTAAAACAAGTAGAACTCAAAGCCACGTTCTGCACATGTCAGCATACAATACGAACATATTCTTGTATCATTGTATTCTCCCTCAAAATGGTCTAGTCTCTGTCCCCTCCTAGAAGAGTTTTTTTCCCTTAAATGCTATTGTCCAGAATTAAGAAAATCCCTAAAAACCAGCGATCAATTGTTCATTTTTGTCGATCGGCTAGTTCCTTTCTTAAAAAATGGACACAACATTCAAACGTCAACCAATCTTTTGATCGGCATATCATTGTCGCGCTAAAACGTAATATCTCCATTCTAGAGTTCCCAAAAACATTCCAACTTTACTTCATCGGTCCCAAGCCCTTAAATTTAGATCAACAAGATGCAACACTCAACAAATATAGAAAAACTAAACAAGCAATGTTAGACAAAATATCAAGGTAACTGACCGTTATGATTTATCAACTGTAATAATTTCAAAATATCAAGCTGGCACT
Source organism: Erythroxylum incrassatum (assembly GCA_026546855.1). Classification (NCBI taxonomy): domain Eukaryota; kingdom Viridiplantae; phylum Streptophyta; class Magnoliopsida; order Malpighiales; family Erythroxylaceae; genus Erythroxylum; species Erythroxylum incrassatum. Next base: position 20,371,008 of record JANVCL010000001.1, read on the forward strand.
TTTAAAGGAGCCCGTCAGTTTGCTGTAACAGCGGCTTTCTTGAATTGGTTGCAATCAAGCCCATCTTGAATTGCTTGGGCCTATAAGCCCCCGGCATACCCACGTCTTTAGTAGGTCAAAACAAGTATACATGAGAATTATTGGGAAACTTCTCGAATGGATTAAAAATATCTAGAATGGCTTCAAAAATCTTACTGACAGAAACTTCCTTCAAGTTTCCAAAAAACCTGAGATGCCTCTTTCTTAACTTTCTAGAACTTTCTTCTTTAAAAATCCTATATATATATATATCCTATGATCAAAGAATTAAATTTCCACGCAGTTGAAGAATGCCACCTTCAAGTTTCACTTTGTAATAGATAGAACCGTGAACTTAGTCGATAAAACACATCAAAGCCCTGTACATTTGTTTAAAACCACAATCTAGGTAGAGAAAGAAACAGCTTTATTTCAGAGTCCATACGATGGAGGTTAAGGAAGAGGAGATCGCGTTCGTTAGTAGTGGTGGTGGTGTAGGAGAAGGAGGAGCATCTTCTTCATCATCGTCTTCAAGCTTTTCGCCACAGCCAATGGAGGGTCTTCACGACGCGGGTCCTCCTCCATTCCTCACAAAGACCTTTGAAATGGTGGAAGACCCATCTACTGATTCTGTAGTTTCGTGGAGCAGAGGTCGCAATAGCTTCATTGTGTGGGACTCTCCCACATTCTCCACTACTCTGCTTCCTAGGTACTTCAAGCATAGTAACTTCTCCAGCTTCGTCCGCCAGCTCAACACCTATGTAAGTCATTCTTTTCCTTTGCTTTTCTTTTTTCACTTCTATTTGGTTCCTTTGCCCATCTATTTAGTGTTACTGTTTGATGATGCAGGGATTCAAAAAAGTTGATCCTGACCGCTGGGAATTTGCAAATGAAGGGTTTTTGGGAGGGCAAAAACATCTGCTCAAGAACATCAAGAGGAGAAGAAACGTCTCCCAGACTTCGCAACAACAACAAGGTGGTGGTGCTTGTGTTGAATTGGGACAATATGGGTTGGAGGGTGAGCTTGAAAGATTCAAGCGGGACAGGAGTGTACTGCTCGCAGAGATATTAAGACTTAGGCAACAGCAGCAACAATCAAAGGAATTACTTACTTCCATGGAGGATCGATTACAAAATTCAGCGAGGAAACAGCACCAGATGATGTCATTCCTTGCTAGAGTTCTGAACAATCCTTCCCTCATTCAACAATTCTCCCATAGTAGAGAGCTGAAAGGTCTAGGAAGTGCGCGTAAGCGGAGACTCACCGTGAGCTCGAGCATGGAAAATTTTGGAGAAGAAGCAATATCCGTAGCAATAGGTGGCAGCCAGGTTGTAGGTTACACAGAACCAGAATTACCAACAGTCGGAAGTGATATAGAGGCTTACTTTTCAGCTCCTTTGGAGAATGAATCGGGTAGTGATATCGAGGACCCATTAGCGAGTTCTATGCAAGGAACTGGTAGTGATGGCAATGTGGGTGATGTTCATGACAACATATGGGAGGAGTTATTGGCTGATGATACAGTTGGTAGCAATCGTGAGGAAGTTGTTGCGGGCAATATACCTGAAATAGAAGTGGAAATCGAGGATCTAGCTGCAAAACCTACAGATTGGGGTGAGGAATTGCAAGATCTCGTAGATCAAATGGGCTACCTGAAGTCCAAGCCATGATTTATGAAATCGATTAGTTATGGGCTTGTAGTGTTCTATGCTGGTGGTTGCAATATCATTCCCGATTTTATAGTGGTATGCTTGTAATCGGCTTTAACTATTTTTGTTGTTGAAAGAACTGCTTTTGTTGATTTTTGACTGAATTTGTCTTGCAGCAGGGAATGGTGAACATTGCAAGTGCGCCAATTGAAGTTCCTCGTCTTTCTTCTGTATCCTTTTCTGGAAATAAAAGAATTTGCCCAAAACAGGCAACCATTACATTAGGCAGCAATACATGATGAAAATATTACAAAAGAACTTATTTTCTTGACCATCCTCTCATATACACACCATGTAGTTAGCAATACCCACCCTTCGTCTTTCTTCTGTATCCTTGATGATAATATATGTTTTCTACATTGTTTCCATCAATTACTTAATTGTTTGATACGTTAATACTGCATTTCGCAGGTGGCTTCTCCAGAGAAGATCATTTGGAAGGGTTTTCAATCCTTAGTTATCGACATAGTTACTGATTCTGTCATTTATTTTTTGTGTTCTCAACTTCTGCAACTTTTTGTGGTTCTGATAAATCGCTTAATGTCTGTAAGAGCAGAGCTTATTTTGTTGAAATTCAATTCCTTTAGTTATTTATAATTTTAACCATCCTAAGAACATTTTATGTAACTGAACTACTAAATTTGTCTATCAGATACAGTTTCCTATGGTTTGCCAAAAATAGGAACTTTAATTCAAGGACAGGAATATTGGGAACAAAATGCATACCGTAAGGCTGAACATATGTCTGTTCGACAAACGAACGAACAAACAAAAGGCTTTCAAGTACGAGGCCTCCCTCTTGTCTCCCTGTGTGCGTATGCAACTCCCTTGCTCGTTTAGTTTCAGATAAGAATTTATTGATTCTCTCCCAATCAACTAATTGGCGTGATAGGAAATCGGTTCTAAGATTTTATGTCGTGTATAGCAAAATTTTTGGCTTAATTTTTCAAAAGTCAAAGATCACAATTAACAATTAAATCATAATAAAAACTCTGCATTTGTTTTTATTTTAGAAAATGAATTGAATGCATGGAGTTGCGAGTCTTGGGAGGGATTGCGGATACAAATTTTGCAAAATCATATACTTTTAGTATACCAATTTTGGCTGGCACGAATGACACGACATTTGTGCTCCTTAAGTGACTTACGTATGGAGCAGTTATCAATTGGGAGAGTTAACTCCCTTTTTGGGTCGTTAAATGACTTGAAAAAAACTAAGGGTGTTATTTAGTCTTTAGTTACTCCTTTGGATGCAAGCTACTAAGAAATATCCAATGAGGTATCCTTTTGAGGCCTATATTATTAGGGAATAATAATATTGATTAATTATTTTGCCACCAAGCACTCCTTTGAGAGAGGGCGATGAGGGATGATCTTAATTTGTTTTTAAAATATTTTTTTACAATCCTTTAAGTCCCGATTGATCTGAAGATGCTAATGAATATCTATTGTGATTTAAGATTTATTAAATCTTTGAGCTAAGCTTGGTAGAGATAGTGAGTGATGAATTATTACTTAGAGCAAGTATTTGATTAAGTTATTTTGCACCAAATTATTTTGCTTGATCTTGTGATCTTAATTTTTATGACATTTGAGCTATTTCCCCCCTTTAGTTTGCATTTAAGTTTGATTTGTTTCAGGACAAGCAAAAATCTAGCATAGGGGAGTTTGATAAGTTGATATTCTTAATATATTTTATCTCTATTTTGTCATTGTTTTTATATTGAGTAATATTAAACTTCCTTTAATCTTTGTGAATTTGGTAGTGTTGCTTTGAGAAAAATGAAGATAACCAGAGGAATACACGGTCTACTTGTGTAAAGAGACACAACCCATGTAAAGTTTGCCAGTAAGAGGGAGATTTCAGTGAAGATCCGAAGAGTACACGATCAGACCATGTAATTTAACATTGATCATGTTTTCCAATAACGAAAAGGCAACCGGATCGGAAAAGAACACGGCTTGCCCGTGTATTGCCACGCAGCTTGTGTACGAAGGATCTAACGATTTTTCTAGTAGTTAAAAATGCAGTTTAACGGTTCTTTTGGGGAAAAAAAGGGGGAGACTAGAAGATTGAAGAATCAACTGGAGTTCTTTCTCCTCCTCTTTTACTTGTTATTTGTCTTGGATATTCATGTTTATGATTTTACTCTTTAGTTGAATTCAGTCATGATTATGTAAATTTTCTTATTCTAGGATGCTTGTTTCAATTTGGGATTTATGCATTAAACCTTATGCCTTTACTTCTAAATTCAATGTTGTCTTAATTTTAGTATAGTATTTCTAATGATGATTTGATCTATCTAATCTAGGGTTTCTTATTGAACGTTGATAGATGTTAAACTAAGTACTAAAAAGTGATGTTTAATGTTTGAATTACTATATTAGACTTAATTGAAAGAACTTATAGAAATATGATTCTTCATTAAGAGTATTTGAGATCAATCATTGTGTGCATTGGGTTGGATTCAATTTTTGTCTAGGGAATTGGTTTAAAAATTGGAACCAACACGTCAATTGTTTCGAAAAAATTAATTGATAAGAGTGAGTTAATGTACTTAGATCAATATTTTATTTCATAAGGATGGCACGAATTCTTTGTTGAAATAAATTCCTAGAATATTAGGTTAAATTGTATTAATCATGTATTGATATTTCCTTTACAAACGAATTTTCATATTCAATTGCTTAGCAAATTTAGAAGGTATAAATTTAGTACTTTGACCTAGTTCTTGTGGATCGACACTTGATTGCTTCAACTAAACTTATATACTTGCGAAGCTTATCAAGTTTTTGGTGCCGTTGTCGAGGACTTGTGTCAAATATTAAATTTTTTTGAACAAAGTTGACTAAGCTTTACTAAATTCTATTCTAATTATAGTGGTGAATTGAGATTTATATGCAATATATTTTCATAGCCACATTTGATCATGAGATTGAAAGAACGTACCACAAGAGAAAGAGACAAAGGTTTGTAAATAAGAAGAAGGCGACAACTGCCAACAGTAGCAATACAATGGCAGAAAGAGTAGGACTATGACTCCGTGATTATGTAGAGCTGGGGGTTCAAGAAAATACTTCAGGGATTCGGAATCCAAATGTGGAAGCAAATAATTTCGAGTTGAAACTAGCCCTTATCTCTATGGTGCAGTGGTCACAATTTGGAGGGTCACCTATCGAGGATCCAAATATGCACTTAATAGTATCCCTTGAAGTTTGTGACACTCTAAAAATTAATGGAGTCACCCCAGATGCAATTCTTCTCCGCCTTTTCCCATTCTCTTTAAGGGATAAAGTAAGAGCATGACTTCATTCACTTCCAACTGGATCTATTACTACATGGGATTAACTCTCCAGGACGTTCTTAGCCAAGTATTTTCCTCTAAGCAAAATGAGAAATCTCAGGAATCAAATCTCATCATTCACATAAAAAGATGATGAGATGTTGTATGAAGCATAGGAGCGTTATAAAGATTTACCTCGCCTGTGTTCACACCATGGCTTACCAACTTGGATGGTCCTTCATAACTTCTACAATGGATTACTCCAATCAATGAGGGCATTAATCGATTTTGCAGCTGGTGGAGCAATTTTGAATAAAACTTATGCTGATGCATACGAATTGAAGAGATGTCTCTCAATAACTACCAATGGTCTAATGAACGAGGAGCAATAAAATGTACTATAGGTAAGTATGATGTTGATGCACTTATTATACTTTCTGCTAAAGTTGATGCTATGACTCACAATTTAGATCGTTTTAAAGTAAATTACTTGTTAATATAGAAATCATGTAAAGTATATCGAATACATAAGAAAGGGGGTTGAATTGTGTAATCTTTTCGAAAATATTAATCTTTTGAGATTTTTTGAATTTCTTTACAAAATTCAGATGATCACAAAAAAACTTTACTAAAGTTGATAAGTAATGCAATCGTAAGTAATATTATCTACTCGTCTAACAATAGGAAAATTAAAAGATAAAGGTTAGAGAATAGAAGCCGCGATATTATACTGGTTCACCCCAAACTTTGGGCTATGTCTAGTCCTCAGAGTTTGTTTGAGGTTTCATTATACTCTTCAACTTTACAAGTATTCTTTCAACATTTGTAGAGCCTTTTCAGGTCTCTCTCACAAAGTATTCTTTATCTGCTATCTTAGCCTCTCCAGGCTCTAACCTTTCTTTCTCTCTCTAGGAAAGATATTTTTGAGCTTCACGTTATAGATGTATTCGCTCTCTTCTTTTGCACTTTGAATATAGAATTTCTCTAAGTATTGAACAATCAGATTTTGTCTCTTATAGAAAAATGTTATTTAGTCATCGACTAGAACTAGTATTTATAGCCTAAGTCTCCAATAGTCTTCTTAAGAAATTGCTTCTTGAATCTTCTAGAAACTGTTATTATTTGAGTCCTGTAACTAACTCCAACTGACTAACTAGCTGGCGCTCTAGAATATTTTCCTTTTGTATTGTCTGGAATAATACTTCTTCTATTATCATGTTTCGTCTTATATTATGCTTCATCTGGTGTTGCGCTTCGTCTAGTGTTACGCTTCAGCTGGTGTTGATATATCGTCTGTTGTTGACGTCTCGTCTATTGTATATATATCGTCTGTTGTTGACGTATCGTTTGGATTTGACTAAGTGTTACTTACATTTTTCTGCACACTTAATAAACTTGTCAAAATAGCTTATACATTTCTAAGGTTATTATTATTTGATTGTCATCAAAATTAAAAGAAGTGAAGTCCTCTTGAGTTAATAACCTCTTATGCACGATCACGCATTGCCTGATTTCTCCCCCAACTCTTCTGAGGTTCCTCATCCTCACGATCGTGCACATTTCTTCTCTATCATGATCATGCTTCTGCATAATCGTGTAGCTCCTCTGGGGCTCCCTTTCTGTCACGATCGTGAACAAGCACGATAGTGACATACATTCTTCTCCAAATTTTTACGAAACATCATTTTTCATCACTTCTTCCTCTTTTTTTCTTAATCTACCATTTCAAACTTATGTATTCACTAGTTCCTATTTATTCTTACTTCCATTTTATCTCAACTCATTCCAAAACAAATCAAAATCTATGACTGACCATAAACATTAAAAAAACATATCATTTATGCATATTCACCATATTTTCTGCACTTCATCTTCATCAACACCTTCATTTCATCTTTACTTATCATTTTGATTCTTCCCATATCACCACATCACATTACTCCTTTTTCCTTAACTCTGGACTCATTTTAGTCATTTCTAAAACACCCAAGGAGATTCACGTGTAATAACAGTGAAAACAAAGCATGAAACACCATTTATCTAACAAATTATTTTGCACTCTTTTTACATCATCATAATGATCTTTATATTTAAAAAATCATTTCAACAACATCTTATGAAAATTTAATCATCTCATATACAAAAATAATAGATTTATATGCATTGTTCTTCACTCGCGATGCGTATGAAAAATAACCATTAGTCTCACTATTTTGTAATCACCATATTTGTTTCATATTTAAACAACTCATGAGAATTTAACATGTTACTTATTACTAAAACTCCAAGTTCTTCAAAATCACGTGAACTTAGCTTTCCATGATACACAATCATCAACAGTCAAAGGTTGTAGGGTTCTAGATCTTTTAGTGACAATGAAGAAGATAACAAGGTGAAAGTAGCAAGTGAAAGGTGAGAGGAAAGCTTGCGTAGTGAGGGTGAGAAAATTTATGGAAGTGAAGAAGCTTGTAAAAGGTGAAGAAAGCCATGAAGAAGAAGAAGAAAGCAAGATCAAAACAATTAATTTGGTCCTTCTAGTATAATCGTGGAATCAATACTAGGCTTGGTAAGTGACACTTGTCACTTGTCCAATTTCTATGAGTTTAAACTAGGTTCTCTTATTTACCTAGTCCAATCATCTCTAATTTATGCTCCAATTGTTGGCCCCAATTTTTTTTTGTTGAATTAAGCATGAGGTTTGATGGATTAATTTTTAGAGTTATTTATTTATGTCAACGTTAGTAGGATTATTATGGCATAGGCTAATTTGATTAAAGGTTTAAAGTAGTAAGATGTTAAAAGGGCAAAAGGGTCTTTTTACAAGCTTTAAGAGTGTAAGTTAGAAGAAGAAATGGTTGGCTTGTTAGGAAGAGGAGAAGCATCGTGGGAATAGAGTGCTCATAAATGGTATTTCAATTGTAAAGTGAACATGGTACATTTTTATAACTGTTGGTATTTTTGTATGACACAAGTCTTACATGCATTGACTACTGATATGGTTTATAGTGAATGAAATGAACATCCAGTGATATTTTTCTATATATACAAGGTTTGGAATGCATCACCTTCTTCCTTACTCTTCTTTTGAAACTTTCCTTAACTCTCCCCTTGAAATCAATAAACACATATATTCTAAATAGATAGACAAAACAAGTTGTTCCATTGAAAAGTCGAAGAAATAGAGTTGTAATTTTCACCTCAAAGCATAAAATGACACGATCATCTTTAATATAGAAGGAAGAAGAAAAAAATGTCCTATACATTCCAAACAGTATGGTGTGCAAAAAGGAAATGGAGTACCTAGATCACATCTTTTTCAATTTCAATTTGTCAACTAAGATGTGGTTCTACATCATGCAAAGATATAAAATAGGTCCACTTAAAGCATATTGAAAAAACATAATTTGCCAGTGCAATAAAGTTAAATACACAACTAACAAGGCATGCCTTGTATCTAGCACTTAGGAGGAATATAACTCTAGGATCTTTAAGGATTAAACCATGCCCCCAAATAGATTTAAGAATGACCTTCTCTAAATAATTCGAGAGCAACTATATACACACAAGATCAAAATTCCTATGTCAACCCAATGATGATTAAATGGGGTAATTATGTCACCTTAAGTTGATTAGGAGACAGCAACACAAGATAAGAAGAATATGCTTATAACACTCAACTAGGGGTAGGAATACATACCTCTAGTTAGTGGTGAGATATAGACCATCGTGATGGTAGACTTCTCCACCAATAGCTCCAGTTTACACACAAATCTCCTTTAGGAATAAGAAATAAGTGACATGCACCAAGCATCAGCCTCTTGAAGACCCTAAAGACCATCGCAGTTATGTCCTAGATGTTGGCCCCCGAAATTTTTTTTGATGAATTAAGCATTATTTAAATGAATTTTGAGGTTTGATGGATTAAT
>JANVCL010000001.1:20414023-20426798 GCA_026546855.1 Erythroxylum incrassatum
GCCTTGTGTTTCCGAATCGGATTTGAATCCAATTCGATTCGTTGATTCGATGTCCTCGGTTGGTTTCGCCTTCATATTTCTTCCAATTCGATTTGTGTTAAGAAATGGAAGTGATTATGGTTGTGGTTTCGATAAGAGGTTGGGATTCGGAAACGGGTCCCAACAGAGGTCATGTTTCCAACCTCTTTAATTTCCTCCGTTAACCTATTGTGCACTTTTGATACTAACATTATCAACAAGTCTGAACTAGTGAGTCTTGTAGGGCATTAGTTGTTAAATTCTCTTTTTTACTCTTAGATTACACTTTGGAATCATATGCTAATTGCAAAAGTCAAGTCTATTAGAAGTGTGTAATGAAACACTGGTCTAGGAGATACTTAGCGCTTTTGTAATATGATTGTATAGTGAATGATTTCATATTAAGATAGTGATGCCAATACTTGATAGCTTTGATCATAGCCAAAAACTCCTTTTCATATGTTGATAATCCTTGGTGTCTTGTTGCCAAAATATTGCTTAAGATGCTATTAGATGTTTCTCCTATTGAATCACTATCCTTATTCTCAGTTCACTCATGTCAGCTTCTATGACAAATAATTTAGAAAAATCATTAAAAGGTTGATCACCATAACACCAATCTTGACCGTTCCTTAAATGCTTCATATGCCTCTTTATTCTAGTTCTAGTTTGAAACATGTTGCTTCTTCAACAATTATGTTAATGGTCTAGCTTTCTCTCTATAATTCTTTATGAATATGTGATAATAGCCAGTAATTCCTAGAAATCCTCTTAGTTCTTTGATATTATTAAGATTAGATCATCATTGTTTTATAGGCACCTTCCTTATATTAGCTGTTACCCTTTTCTCTAATATTGAATACCCTAAGTACTCCACTTATCTAACTCCAAACATGTATTTGCTGCTTCTAATGAACAATTGATTTGCTTGAAGTGTTTCCGTGGATTTACTTAAATATTCTAGATGCGATTGGAAAGAGTTGCTATAAATGATTATATCATTAAAAAATACCAATATAAACTACCTTAAGAAGGGCTTAAACATGTCATTCATCAAACATTGGAAGATAGAGGGTGCATTGGATAATCTATCATAAGGAATTCATTATGGCCTTAATGGGTTTTAAAAGTTGTCTTAAAGATGACTTCTGGTTGAACTTGATTTGGTGATAACATAACCTCAAGTCCAACTTTAAATAAAGCCATGCAACTCATCTATGAGCTCTTCAATTAGGGGAGTTGGGAACTTATTCTTAATTGTATGTCTGTTGAGCTCATTGTAATTCACACACATGCACTATGGGTTATATTTTTTGCTAACTAAGACCACTTGTGAGGCAAAAGAGCCAGTTTTGTGTCTGATAAATTCTTCTCTCATCACTTTTTATACATATTGATCTATAAAATCTTTTTGTGTTTCAAAAATAATGGCTTCAATAACCTCCTTCAAGTAGATTTGAAGATTATGATTTTTGTTGGCTTTTGATTCACCTATGCATAATTATCTAAGATCCATTCCATCAAAAGTTTACCAAGTTTTATAATAATAAAACTCTCAATACTGCAAGTATATAAATCGTATCTTATAGTGTCATGGGTATAGTTCCCACGAGGACTATTAAACACCTTAAAAACTTGAAAAGAACTTTGTCTAAGGTATTAAGAGTTGATTTGAGTTAAAATAAATAACTGAAATTAAAACAAATAATAAAAGAAACAAGTAATCAATAATATAATTGAGTTGCCAGTGAAATTAAGATTGATCAAAGTTGAAGACTTAGGAACTATTGTATCGTTATTTTGTTTCCCTTGATCTTGTTGATTCAATTTATTTTTGATCCAATATATCCTAAAGTTTTGATTGCTCTCTCTCAGGATCTAATCAAGTAACCCTAATTGAATTCGATAGTTATATAATTGTAATCTCTTGATTCACAAAATTACTCCTAACTTATTCAATCCTATAGATAATTAATTTCACAATTAAGATCTCTCTTCAATTGTTAGTTAATTTGATAATTGTAGGTCTATTAAGCTACCAACTCTCGTTGTGTACCTTAGCACTAATGACTTGATTTACTCTCTTGATTTGTTACTAAGTATGCATGACAATTATCACAAGCATTCATCAATGTATTGAATTCAACAATAAATAAGGTTCACAAAATAATTCAAGAATAATCCCTAATTTGGATTTAGAAATTAATAATCATGTTTTATATAAGAAAAATCCCATTATACATTCAAGGAAATGAAAGAAATAAAGAGAAAAAGAATACAATTGATTGACGTCTTGATCTAGAATGCTGGAATTTCTTTGAAGCTCTTCTTTGATCCTTGTCTTTGATTTGCTTTAATGTAGTGATTGCTGCCTCTTTTTGGTATTTTTCATGTTCTTTCGTAGTGAAGGTTCTAAGGTTATGTCTAGGATTTTTTCACTTTGTTTGGTTCCAAAAATAGCCCCAAACTCTCAAAGAGTCTGCATGATAGTACCTCAAGTTGTTGATTGCTATGTACAATCGTGCCTTCCTTCATACACATCCAACATCTTCTTCATTCTTCAATTTCTTGTTCCATGCACTGACAAATACATCAACACCTCTTGACACATAAAACTAAAGTCAAATTCATGAACTAAATCACTCAAACGCTTAGATCATATGCAAACACTAATAATAACACAATTCTAAGCCTGTACATACGATAAATCATCTAGAAAAAACATACTTAAATACCTAGAAAAATATAATATAATCTACAAATATCAAAAAGCACTTCATTGGTTCTCCTTGATGTCAACTTATTGTAGTTAACATTCAATAGGATACGTTAATTGTATTATGTAAAGTTGTTCCCTCTTTAAATGCTCAAGAACCTTTTGAAATTATCTCCCTGAAACCATCTTAGATCCCTTGTTCAGATTGCCATTAAGAGTAGCTAAGTCCCCTTTCCATCTAAAAGTCAATATTCTTCTCCTGAAGTTGTATAGATAACATCCTTTAACCCCATTAATCATTATATTCTTAATACCACATCACAAACTCCTAAAGCTATTATCAAAACAACGGCAGTGAATTGTAATCCTTGCAAAAAAACCTTGTGAAATTCATGCAGCATCAATTATATGTTAGCTCTAATCCCCATCCGATGGTGATCTGGAATGGTTTTACTTCCCTAACAGCACACTTCCCCTTCTTGATCATTGAGACTTCCACAAAATTATGGGTATTCCCATTTTTTAATCAAAATGTGGATCAATTTCTTCTAATACTCCTCAATTGCTTGAACTCTCATTCTCCTTCCATTCCCATATGGCCTACAATGACACGTTATGAGAAGTAGGTTCTGCATAATTCTCTCATATCCATTCTTCTTTTATCCCATTACCGATATCTGATATTTTCTTGCCCTCCATTAAGTGTAAATGGAGTTGCTTCTTCTTACATTTGTGGGCTAGGACATACCTCTTATTACAAAAGAAACAAAGTCCTTTAGCTCTTTTTTCATCAAACTCCTTATTGCTGCCAAATCTTGATTTTATTCGCTTTAAATGAGTAGGGTTGATAGATTACTTGGCATAGGGGGTAACCCATCTATTGAAGGAGCTTTTGGGATGATTCCATTCTGGTGCCAAATCTTTGCATTAGATGAACATGCATTAGATGAACATTGACTTGAGCTCAAACATCTCTCTCTCTTGTTTATCGACTCTATTCTACGTGTCTAGCAAAATCTTCTCATTCCGAGCTTGGGCTATTTCGCCAATTCTCCCAGCTCAACTCCTCGAGTCCTTTGAGCTATTTCTTTCTTGATCAAGTCCGTTGCTCTTATATCAAATTGTTTTAAGAATTAATCAATGAGAATAGAATCGTGCTCAACCGTTTTTAGATCTCCCGCAATGCTTTTTATTCTGCAACATTTGATGATATTGTTACACATGCTCATTGAACGACAGACAAGCAAAAACTGAGACAAACAGGTTTAACAGTTCTCTATTAGGATTAAAATTTAGGCTTTAGAGACTCGATTCTGAGCAATCATCGCATTCAAAATTTGGCATAATTTTCAATCGTTCCATCCGATAGCACGTCAATTTGTTTGTTTCACTATTCTCATTATCCTGGTTCAGGCACTAGGGCAAGTTACCACAAAGCTTGGATTACCATGCTCATTTCAAAACCAAGTATGGTTTTAGTGTTTCCTGAAGATTATCAATTACAACTTAAAAATCTAACCCAATTTAAGGTTCATTGACTGCGTGCATGTCCAGTTAGAATGAGTAACGAACTCGGAAGACACAGAAAATGATTTCCGAGTAACAGTTGGTCCAATATTCAGATACAAGCACTTCCCTAAACTAATAGTATTATAGATCAAATAAATACAATTACATCATGGCCAGCTAACATGAACTAAATGGACATCTGCAGGCAATCCGCATTACGAAATGACGGTATCCCAAGATAGAATAAAATGCAGTACCTAGTCTCGATGAACTTTACTCACGACTCGTAAACAAGATTAACCAAACAAATAGCACGTAGCTTTGAATAGGTAAAGGAAAACGGCGAAGGTAATGGATCAAAGAATTAACAAATTCACTTTTTGAAACTGCCATACTGATAGTGCTGGCTGCCAAGGTTTGTGAAAAATTCTTCTGCACCTGTCATCTGCGATGACTCTGATGATGTGAACCCAGGCTTGCCGAGCCGAGTCCCTGTGCCCATAGCTTTCCCCATGTAAAATGTTGCCGGGAATTCCTTCTTCAATTCATCTTGCCCATCACTCAGATCGCCCACAACACCAACTCCTACCAGTGAAACTTTCTTGGCTGGCAAGGAATACACAAAGAGAAACCCATTCAATTGTATAGGGAAGATTTAACAATGGAGTTTTAAAATCAATGGATTCTACAACATATAGTTGAATGGAAATATATAGAACTGAAGAAGTTTTTCGCAAGCAAACTACTTGCAGTTAATGACAAGACTGTCAAACAGTAGTTGATTCTTAAGATCAACAAGAGGGCAACATTAATCGACTATGACTCTAGATTAAATGCATTGTATCGAAAAACATGACAGGACAGTATTCGAAGCAATCTTGTAGCCCCCATCCATAGGGTACATATATTTCAACTGATTCCTCCACGAGACTATTGCCCAGGATAGCAACAAGTGGAGAACAGTAAGATCAATGATACCCACAAAATTGTGCCTAAGCAAAACCCTTTGACTTCATTTGCGTGGATTTTATGGTTTTGCAATCAAGTATAGCCTCAATGGAAAAGCTTTCAAGTACAGGATGCAGAAGTCAATCCTTTGTTTGAAATAAATGACGATCGTGTGAGAGAAAGAATCATTTGGAAAGTTAAAGCCTGATAAGACCCATACCAAATAGCTGTCAGGTTCAGTTAATAAACAGGTTTGACATGTCTGTCATTATATTAATAGATCTTGCAACCATAACAATCTCCTATAGGGAGTTTTGAAAGTCCTATTACTAGGCATTACAAGAAGAATACAGAAATAAAAAATCAATTGTTCTCGAATGAATTGATTGCCATGGTCAGACTTTTACCAGATTACTTTCTCAATCCCTGCTAAGCACTCATAGATGAAATGCTCAAATGGATTGCAAGTATGCATGCCTAAAGAAATAAGAATTGCTTATGTAAAGATATGCTTACGAGCAGATATATTAAGATCAATAATTCCACGGCTCAGTGAATCTGCCCATACTCCAGATTTCACCTGGAAATTTTCTTTCTTTTGCGTTGGTTTGGAGTCTGCTGAAGATGGTCTATTCAAAATGTTGAGAGCGCCATCATTTTTAGAAGATTTTGTGGTTTCTGATGTAACCATATTGGAATTAGAAGTGAAAGCACCAAAAGGATCAGTTCCATCAAAATTGTTCAAAGGAAGAGCAGCAAATGGATCAACAGTGGTAGTGTTAACTGATGCAGATTTTGAAGCTTTAGTCTCTGGTTGCACAACTGGATCAACAGCTGAAAAGAAGTCAATCGTGGAAGGTACTGCAGAACTGTTGACAGGCTGAGAAGCAAACAGATCAACCTGAGCCTGCAGAACTCATCACACCTTTTATTAGCACACAATAATTTAGCACCAACAACAGTAAGGTATACATTACGATAATGGTATATGACCTCAGAATGGGGACTGGTTCCCTTTTCAACTTGCACTGGTGCTGATACAAAAGAAGCATCAGCAAAAAGATCAGTCTCTGATGAATCATCATTTTTGGGTGCAGATTCTGCTGGAACAGAGGGTGCATCCAAAAGGTCACCAACCAAACTTTCCCCAAACAAGTCTACTTTGTTAGTAACACGAGCAGCTGACTCTGTCAGGTAGAAGAAAGTACAACAAATGAAGAAATGTATCTTTCTATCAGGTAAATATTAATCAATGGCAACCAAGTCCACATTTATGAATGTTAGAAGCAATTTTAGACAAGACCTTTTGTGCAGAAGCATGCCGTATATTTAAATTAGAGAATAGATCCATCTACATGAGAAATACATTGCAGAAAACAACAATTCTACAATTAAAAAGAAAAGATAGAAACAAGGTACAACGTTGGGTTCTTTGTGATGCAAATAAATTTACTACTCCAACAGCAACAATAATAGTCAGTTGTTCTAATATACTGCTATAGTATCTGCACAGAAAATTACCTATCACCAGATAGCGTCAATCAAGTATCCCTCAATATCTATAGACTTGGAAAATCATCAGGGATGTTCATACATTCTGCTTTAGGACAGTTGGTGCTCATTTTCTACTTATGTGTAAGAACTGAACCAATAGAGTTCTAATACATTAGCTGAGGTAAAGGTACATAGCTCAGACAAACCCTTTCTAGCATGTGTAGTTGGATGAAGCACAAAGGCATAGCATGTAAGACATTGTTTAGAGTACTCACCGGTTGCAGAAGTCCCTCGAGGATCAAAATCATCATCATCACCATAATTACTTGCCAGGGCACTGGAGTGTTGAGAAGGAAGCGAATTCTTCTCATCAGATTTGTATGGCTTGGCAGATGCTTTTGATGCGGTGTGTGACATTTTATTTTGATCCTTGCTGTTAAGCAAATGGACTTTATTGAGCAAAGTACAAAATTGACTAGCTTCACGGACAAATTCATGAACACTCTAAGAATGAAATAGAATATGATAACTAGTTTATGTGCAACAAAAATGATGGCAAAAGATCATCAGCCAAAAAAAAACCTAGACCACAACGAGCATAGCACCATTAGACGAGAGGAAATGTCCTAAAAGAAAACTCATTACAAGTAGAATATGTAACTAACTACCACAAAATGCCTAAGAAAACATTTCCAATTTAATAAAAGCATAACCAATAGCTGGAAGTGATGGCTTAGCTTTGCTGGACAAGCAGAAGTTAGACTCATTTTCAGAATGTTCAGAATGGAAATATTGGTCAAAAATCGTACAGGTCAAAGTTAAATGAAAAGGTATTGATGCCATGGGGCCCTTATTATGTTATGAAACTTACTATAAGTCAATCTCAATAATGTTCTAACAACTACTTTATCTATTAATCATCAAAATACAAGCATACGTCTTTACGGGCAAGTTTATTAAGATCTTCATTAGAAAAGTGCCACGAACTCAGACCTGCCAATATGTTCAGAGCTGATCTTTGAATTTCCTTGGTCACTACTCACATCACCTCGTCTTGACCTTCCATACTTATTGTTATCCATCTTTTCTTCTGTATAGTAATCCGTGTCTCTATAAGTATCTCTATAGTCACTTTCTCTTGTACCGCCATACCTATCACTACTCTGGAAACTGCCACCGCTATATGATGCTGACCCTGACTTATAAGTTAACCCTGTAGAAGAGAGGCCAAAGTACCTGGAAAAATAGTGGCAAACCGAAAATCCGATTACCAAAATGCTAATGTCAAATGTGACACCAGTAACTTCAAGAGTGAACTTACTTATCACGGTTTGCAGAGGCTTTATTTCTGGTTTCTTGTATTTTCTCCTTATCATTCAAAAGGGCAACAATGTTTTCAGCCTTCTTCCTAACGTTTAGTCCAACATCCTTCCCACTGGGCTCAACGTATTCAAAACTTGAAAGTGACTGAAGCAGTAAAGCACAGATGGGATAAAATTATGTTAAATTCACCTCTAGATTCCCAATTCTTGAGAAATAAAATAAGCATCATAAATTCAATTTGACTACAATAAAAACATTCTCACTGAAATCTGAAATGTGTGCTCTATTATGTCATCAACTGCACGTTCAGACCCATGTGCCACTAGATACTCGATAACAGCCAACGCCTAATACCAGCCAAATCATACATAAAGTCAGTAAAATGTCTGCAAAGAATAACGTTGAAAGTCTACACATGTTACTATTCATATTCTCTAAACGTCTTCGTGGAGTGTGAAAAGGCTTTACCTTATACACAAGACGCCAATTCTTGCCCGTCTCAGTCAATCTAGTCCAAAGAACATTCATAACCATCTGACACTCTGTGCTAATATTCACAATGATATGAACAATATACATAAGAAAAGTAGCTAATCTTACTAAATTTATAATGGAACTAACAATTTGCTACTGAAGTTACAACGAAAGCAAAAAGGTCTGCTACAAAAAGGACATGAGAAAAAATTGTGGGAATTGAAATAAGTTTCTTAAGTTTACAATTTCTTAGTTGCCTGTGCAATCTCTGCCAATACAGTGCCATGCGGACCCCAAGGCTCATCATCGGTTGCATCCAACACCTGCATTGATATGCTCTCAGTTCATAAAATGGAAAAACAGACAAACTAGAACATAAAACTCGCATATTCTAATTGAGTAATAGTACAATGGTAATAAAGAAAACGAAGAAATGAATTAATTTAAATTTCTTAGTGTTTGAAGACCTGAACTAAAAGATCAAGTAAGAAAATTATAATGATATCGAAGTGAATAAAATTATATCATCGCATCCCGTCACACTTTGGCGCAAGATCTCAATGACGGAAATAATTGAAATCCTCAGATTGTGCTCATGGTATGAGAAAACGTTCAGGAGACAACACTACATAAGTTACAGAAACTAATGACCATCAGAAAATGACTTATTAATTTGGACAGACAATTACTAATCAAAAAGCAAATTAAGGAAAAAAAATGCAGACGAATGCAGCACCTTCTGTTCGATTTCAGGGACCTTTAAGACCTTGAGATTAACCTCCCTCTTTCTGGAAATCCAATGGGAAGAAACGAAAATGACAAAGCAATCAATGACATAAGGAATTGAATGGTAGATCAGAGAAAAGAAAAAAAAGTAAATAGAGAGAAGCAAAAAACCCACATTTCACGGACTGTTTGGTCGAAGACCTTAATAAAATCCATGATTACAGATCTGTTGATTAGGGTGGAGAACAACGAACAAACGATGAAACAGCAGAAATTCACAGATCTGCAGGAAGTAGAGAATGATAAATAATAATATAAAAAAAAGCAGCCTTTGAAATTGGAAGAAAAACAAAAAGGAACAGCAGGAGAAGGAGAAAAGAGTATGAACCTTTAATGCTGCAGATCTTTGCTTTGGGCTTCGGAGGGGTTCGTCGCAGAAGGGTGATTTGGCTTAGGAACGCGATATGGTTAAAAAGACACAAATTGTTGGGCTTTTTCCATTTTGTTTTTATCAGATGAGCCATCGATTCAATATGAGAACATTTTTTAAAATCAAATCTGATAAATGTTTTATATATTTATGTTTGATAAGTTAACTTGAATTAATAAATTAACTTAATTAATATTACATATTTTATGACATTAATTTACAGTCAAACAAAAGAAAAGAATAAAATACAACAAGGCATAATCAAATTGAAGTGAGATACAAATGAGATCAAAATCTTTGTTTCTTTTATTATCACAGGGATTCATAATCTACTAAAACAACTGAGAAAATGCTTTAGAAACAAGGCAAAACAAAGTGATAGATGTGACTTATGTTTGTCTTTTGAACATTCTAATTCACTTAAAATCCAATCATATAACTTCAGATACAACCGATCATCCATAAGAAGCATAATTCTTTTAAAAAATTAAAATGGATTAACAAAATAATAAGAATTATAATAAAACAATAAGTAACATGTAAAAGTCATACTACCACACTAACTTAAAATATTAGGTCTAATCTAACCGAGATGAGATTGCTTAACATCAACATAAAGATATAAGATTCAACTTTCGTCCAAGTTCAAAGATCCTTTGAGCCTCTGGAATGTATGGATCTTTATTTATATTTTCCAAGCCGGTGATATGCTAGGTTTACATAACAATGGCATTGTGAATTAGTGATAAGTGTGCTTTTAGTTTTTTTTTTAAATTTAAAATTGAATTGAATAAATATGAGTGATACATGGTTAACCTAACCCAGGTAAAAATACCTTACACCACAAGCACAACTAAGCAACTCGTTAGAGTATGGACAAAACGAAAAAACGACACAGCTTAAGGCATAAGAGACGATCAACAAGACTTCACTTTAGTGAAAGGGAAAGAAATCTAATTAGGGCATAACTGATCTTTGCTTTTGCGACTTATCCAGAAGCTGCTCAAGAAGGAAAGGAATGGGAGAGGCTAGGGCACGAAGCTGCTGGGACCCTCACAAGCTCCTTCTGCTTTCGAGCACAAAGAAAGGTTCCAACGGTAAGTTTATAAAACTTCAAGGCTGGAGATACTACTCGGAGTTGACGGTGGATGGTGATTTTGCAGAAATATCGGAAGGGAGGACAATTGGAACAAGAAGTGCTTTTGAAATTCACTATGGTAAGAAGATCATTCCTATTGTGGTCTTCTTGGAGCTCGACGTCTAACTGAAGCTGAGGAGGGGTAACCGCTAGGTTAGTTCCAAAACGCCCTCCATATATTTTATTTTGCGGTCAGAGAGGCTTTAGAAATTTACTGTCGTGTTGGAGACTAGACTCTCCAGGAGAGAGCTAGTCCCCTACTACATCTAGAGTGCAGCTGGGTAGAGATCAGTTGCTCTCTAATGCTTGTTATGATAAACTCTAAGTTAGAGGGTAGGGGAGTTGTCTTCTGCTGGAATCTTCGTAGGTTTCTTTCCCTCCAGATTTCTTGAGAGCAAGTGGCCACTGAAATGAGGATTACTACTCTGTCAAATTGAGAGATAGATAAGAGGGGCAGCTCCAGTAGTAACTCATGTAGTTTGTTCGGCAAGTGGGCTTCAGTGCATAATCTAAGGATCTTAGTCCAGATTTCTGTAGAGTAGTCACATTCAAAAAAGATGTGACTCCTAGTTTCTTCCTTTGTATTGCAAAAAATGCACATCCTTGAAGAGATTAGAAATGGAAGTTTGTCCATAGTACTGAGTCTATTCAGCATAGCTAGCCATAGCAGGAAACTGGTTTTAGGTCTCAGAAACTTGTTCCAAACCATAGGATACCAATCTACCTGAGTCAATGTCCCCTCCATCAATGTTTTAGCTGCCTGTATTGTGATATCTGAGACTGGAATCCCCTTCCAAAAGAAAGTATCCTTTTCTCCAGACCTACGAAACTGTGGGATGGGTAATAATCTGGTTTCATCCATGGATAATAGTCATCTTCCTTCTTCTAAGATATCCTTAAGCTTAGTATTTCTAAGGAACCTTCCTAGTAAGGTTCTTGCCAATGGGTTATGGATCAAGACACCTTGTCTAGTCCAATTATCATGCCACAAAAAAGATCTTTCCCCATCTTCCACTCGACAGGACATGAGTTGTTGTACGTCCTCCCTCATTTTTAGAAGTTGGTTGAAGAACTAAGTATAACTAATTTTGGAATTTAAATCCCAGAAACTCCTATCTTTCAATATGTAAACATGAATCCATCTTATCTACAAATATTGCTTATCACTGAAAATTCTCCAAATTCTTTTAGTCATGAGCAGATGATCCTTTTTAGTAATTGACTCTAGCCTCAATCCCCCTACTGCTTTAGGTTGACAAACACTTTTCAATTGACCTTTGCTTTCCTATGTTCACCACCCCTTTCCCCCATAGGAATTGCTTCATCATCTTTTCAGTAGTTTTGATAATTTCTTTAGAAAGAAAAAGATAGGAGCTCCAGTAAGTGTGCATTGAGGAAATAACTGATTTTAAGAGTTGAAGCTTCCCTCTAAAAGAAAGAGATCTATTTGTCCAAAAACCCAATCTTTTCTGAATTTTTTCAATTAATGGGAAGCATTCACAGTTCCTGAGTCTTCTAGAAGAAATTGGAATACCTAAATAAAGGATAGGAGGCTCCTTAATTTCCATTCCAGTGACTGCTTTTAAGGCATTGGCTAAATGACCAACACTTTTTGAAAGGATAAAGTAGCTCTTTTAAAGATTTATACTCAGCCCTGACATGTCCTTGAAAGAGTTGAGAGTATTGATCAGAAGGGTGATTGAGTGAACATGCGCCTTGCTAAGGAGGATAAAATCATCTACAAAACACAAACTAGTTAGAGAAATCTTCTTACATTTTGAACAAAATTTGAAGCATGAACTATTTGTCAACTTATGCTTCAACATTTGAGTAAGCACCTCCATACAAATAAGGAAGAGGTAAGGGGACAAGGGATCCCTTTGCCTAAGTCCTTTTTTCTCTTTAAAAATCTTCGTAGGACTCCCATTTATAAGAATTCCAAAGGCTGTGGTAGTTATGCATTCACAGATCCACTTTAAGAATCTATAAGGGAAACCCA
>JANVCL010000001.1:20465636-20477170 GCA_026546855.1 Erythroxylum incrassatum
AATGGCGTGAACCAAGGTCTATTCATTTTCGTACCCTCACAATACTACCCCACCCTTATTTATAAAACAGTGCTTAATAGAATTGTAACCAATTTTGGCATCTAGCCACACACATATTCTTTCAACTTCGCAGGGGGCCTCTTTTCACGAATCGGCCTACTCATGTGAGTTGTTGCAATTGCTGACTCATTCCCAATAGCCACGTCAGATGATCCTTAGATCGTAACAAGGTCGGTCATTGATATTTTGCCGAGGTGCTATATAATTTTTTAAAATTGTAATTTATTTGTTTTAATTTTATCAATATTATCTTTATATAATAGTGAAAATTTTAAATTTCTATTGAAATCATACCAAAAATCTAATTTATAGGAACATGAGGTTTGGTAGTATATTATAAACACTGTGTAGTAGAATGGCGCGTCATTTAGTGCGACAATAATAATCTCAAACGACAAAATCCAATCTTGGGTGGATTTTGTATGAAGTGATATCTGTGCCCTAAATAAGAGGTGCCCATGTCGAATCCGCCACCTCCACATTATAAGTAAAATCCGTACGTTGTGTCGATTGTGACCATTTGCGTTATTTATGGTGAAACAACTATAACTCTCGGAGCCGGAATATAAGAAAGCAATGACAGGGTGGGTCCACTTGAGGATCTTTGAGATGGAGGTCTCGTGGCCTCTGGAATTCTCATCTGACAAGAAGAAAAACGTTGGAAACAATCCGACCGCAGCATAGCTTAGCTTACACAACTTTTTCGAATTTACAAGAAAAAAGATTTAAAAAAAACGAACAAAAGAACGAATGAAGTGCATGCCATAACAGTGTCCTCTTGTGGGCCTAACAGAAAGTGCTCTTTATCTTTCTCTTTCTGTATCTGTCCATGCGATCAGTGGTTAATTGTTTTGACTTGTCTCTCTAGCCTTTGCTTCGCTTGCCCATAATTGTCCATTTCTTTTTCTTCTTATTCTCAGCCTTATCCTCGTTTAGTCCCCTTTCATCTACTTTGCCATAAGTGGTAAAAACTAAAACATACCCGCATCTTGCTGTCTCTTTCCTCTTCATGCTCTCTCACTCTTTCAAGCTGAACCGTGTTTCTCAAAGTCATTCAGCGATTTTCAAGCTACCATGTAAGGAACACTTTTTACTACTAAGGACGTGCTCTATAGATTTAGCTTTCTAATTCTTTTTTGTTTCATTGTTTTACTGTAATATTTTGTACTCTTCTGTGCTTCCTTTGGATTTACTTGAGTTTGTGTGTACCGGACATGTGCTTTCTTCAGTTCAATGAATAAACTGTTGCCATGCAATTCCTCACAGCCCTTTAAATTTGTGGGTCTTTTTCTTTCCGGATCCTTCTTGCGAATCTTGGAATTCTTATTTGGTTGTTGCTTTACTACTTTTCTTTATCCAGTATATTTTGGTTTTCAAACTGAAAGCAAAAATTACAGATCTATGAAACTCTTCTAAGGATTGTTTTTCTCAAACTTTAGACCAAGCAATACATTTTTTGTGGCTTTTTGATGTTATGACTAATTAATAGAGGCTATTGGGTATCTTCTGCTAAATGTCTTGAGCAATATGTTATAAAGCTTCAGGGGATCAGCGGTTAAGAAATGGTTTCTAGTTTCTATTGTTTCAGGGACGTTTGAACAGTAATGTATTGAAATCGCTTAGTTGAAGGCCATAAATCCCACTTGCGATAATTAATTTTGCATGGTCGTTCTAGGATTTAAACATATGTGGAAATCAGGAATTAGTCCCAACTCCTAGCGTAGAGACCTGCTAATGGAAGTTCTTTACCAATAATCCTCTTCATCATAAGATTTTGAACAAGGCAATGATCAGGAAAGAATGAGATACAGCAATTTTAAGTAATTATCAGGAAAGAATGAGATATAGCAATCTTAAGTCATGATTGAGTTTACTCGTAGTAAATTAAATGAGAATTCAGGTTGGTGTAAGACAAATGATGATGACAATAATAAAATAGGGTTAACAGTGCCAAAGCTAATAACAGAGGAAGTAGATCCATCTGCTAAGGTAACATAGGAAGAAGATGAATGTTTTTGGAAAATAAAAAAGAGATTGGGATTGCCTGTCATATGACCAGAATCAATAACCCCTTGGGAAGAAGAGGAAAGAAGACATGCAAGTGTATTACAAGTGTGTTTGGTCTGACCCGGTTTATAACAATATCGATAAATGATTCCTCTTGTATCTTGATCCTAATTTCCTATTCCTCCTTTGCTAGTATTCCTCTGGGATGTTTTTCATGGTATTTTGACTTACAAGGGCACTAGAGATCTGAGTGGTGGGAGCAACCAAAGCGCTAGTATAGGTATGAAGTATCTAAATGAAGGCCTCATATAGGGAGGAAATTTCAGTTCTGGAACGAATATGAGACTTAGCAATCTCAAACTGTGAGTTAAGTTTGGCTAAGAAACACATGATCTCCATTTGTTATCATTGGGATTCTTGGACTTTAATATTAGGGTTAAATGGTAATAAAACATTTAATTCTTCGTAGATCTTTTTGAAGTTCATAAAATAAGATTGAAGGGATTAGTCTTGTTGTTTAGCTCGATAAAAGCCTTTACACTCATAAATTTTATGAAATATTTCCTTTTTTAGAAGATAGCTTGATAAAATCCCTTACAAGCCTAAAAAATTTGAGAAATATTTCCTTTTTTAGAAAAATAGAAATTCCAAATAATCCATTAACTCTTTGACATACTCTCAATAATTAATGAGACTGATGACTTTGTTGTTAATAGAATTCTGAATTTGTTGGAAAAGTCGAGCATCATCGCATAACTATTCCTTGCGTGTATGGTTCACTAGAGGATCATTAGTAAGGTGATGATCCTTAAATAAATTTCAACTGTCTTACACTAATTCAAATAGTTAAAGCCAATTAACTTATCTTTCGTGATTTTTGATATCACAGGAATGACATTTGTTACAACAAAACTTTTGTTATCATTGGCCAAAATAATAATAGTCAAAAACAAGGTGAGGGAATTAGATGCCAAATAAAATGTTCCAAAGGAAAGAAAACCTTGGAAAAACCCAGCAGTAGACCCAACATAGAAATCCAAGGGCGATGTTGTGTCAAGCCTAGGTGAAATCCTAATGAAAACACCAAGAACAAGGGTAGCAGTGGCAAAAGGGTGGCGGAAACACAGAGTTAGACTGTCAGAGGCATTGATTGGTCGAAGTAGACGTCCGAAATGGTGGCCTGAGTGTACAGTGTTGGGGGACATGCCTGGATGTGCCGGTAAGTGGGATGGCAACTGGGAGTGTTAACTGACGCGTGTGGCTCACATGTAGCTCTTTAGGTAGTCGGACATTTGGGGTTGGCTTGTCGATGAGGGGCACCCTATTGGTGCCGAGAATGAGAAGAGGGGGTCGACAAAAAGTGGTGACCCAAAAACAAAATGCAATGTTCTACTCCTTGGGTAGAATTAAGACACGGAATGGAGTTTCTACCCACTTGGATAGAACACATAATGAATCTCAAATAGCCAAACTTGGCTCAAATACCATGTAAAAGAGAGAGGATTGTAGTATACGTGATATTCACTATAGAGTGGTAAGGATATATATACACATTCACAATATTAACTTAGATTTTATCGAATGTAATCCCTATGATCAGGGGATTATAATCCTTGTAATAAAGATTAGAGTCAATGGACATAACTGCTCAATCTATAACAATTACTAATGGATCTCCCTCTAAGAAAAGAACCTTGACATAAATTAACGACGTAGTTCAATATAGTCTTGAATCTTAACTATAACATGTTTGGAGATCACTTTATAAACAACATTAAAACAAGATATTTGTTTATAGTCATCCAAAGAAAAGGGGTTATGAATCTTAAGAACAAGACAAATGTCAGTATTGTTGAATTCATTAAGGAGCTTCCTAATGGCAATGAATTATTGAGTAGAAGTGATCATGTTACCCTGTGAGGGGGCAATTTTTTCTTTTAAAGAAATTGGCATTAAAGTCATCAAGTCTTGAGCTTTGTCTGGTCTTAAGTCGGATGGAGTTTGTTTAATGTAAGAGTTGGAGAAAGGTCTGACTAAGGAATCAGGTAACTATTGATTGATGCCATATGGTATAAGACTTTTGATGTCTAGAGAGGAGACGAAGGAGGGATATTCCACTCCTAGAAGATTTTTCAATTGGCACATGGTTACATGCTTGAGATCATTTTGGTTATCAGCTAGGAATCCATTTGATGTTTGCAATGACGTAATGGTGCTTTGATTCCTTCTTGCTAGGATAGCACTGTGAAAGATTTGGGTATTTCTATCTCCTTCCTTGAACCAAAATGACCCTTTCCTTCTACTTAAGCAAGAAGTGATGAGCTTTTAAAGCCTCTACATACCTTGTTAGACTAATTTTTTCAGCCTATTTCAATTCTCCATTCCTAGGGGATTTATACGAAAATTCTTGAACCTTGTTAAGTTCTTCTAAAGCCTGCTTTTTAGCGACCTCATTGTTATAGAAAAGAGCTTTTGTTAAGCACCTTCAGTTCTTCATTGATAGCCTTTAATTTTGCCACACATATACAAGCTTCATGTCCTTCAACTTCCTTGCTTAGTCTCCTTTTGCTTCTTCTAAAAACTAGAAGTATTGACCTTGTGAAATTGAATGTAATTGAGAGGTAGTTCAATGAGACAATGGTCTGAACAAATTTGTTTGTTGCACTTGCTTAACAACTAGGAAAGGGAGTCAGACAATTTGAATTCACCAATGCTCTATCAAGCTTTTTCCTGAGAAGCAACTTTCCATTTTGGTTATTGATCCAAGTTAGTGAATTCCCTTTGAATCTAAGATCCATACCTCCTATTTGGACATTGCATTTCACTAACTATCAATTATAGGTTTTATGTTGTGCTTTTGTTTCTTCCCATTCTTGATGTGAAATTGTACAATTGAAGTCCCCCATTAGTAGTCAGGGTGTTGTGCTTCCCACATGAATATCCATTAGATCTTTCTATAGTTTTTTCCTCTAAGACTCAAAGCTAGCTACACAAATCACTATGATATCCATTCTTAATGAACTTCTAATCAGTAGAGCTTGGCAATGAATGAATTGGTTCGACATTGATTGATGAACAATCTTGATTTCATTGGGGAAAAACGAGACTATTATTCTTCTATTGTGAGGCTTTGCATGATTGCTGATAGACGTCCAACCCTTCTGAAAGAACCAAAGCCTTTTTTGAAAAGAAAGCACCTTTATTCTGGTCTCAAGGAGACCAACAAAATATGTTTTTTTACACAGGAGAAAAATGTGAAGCACTTATTGCTTCTTATGGTTATTGATACCCCTTATATTCCATTTGATAAAATTCATCGAGGATTAAGGAGAAGAGGCTAAGTCTTCCTTCTTGATTTGCAATTGGTAGCTTTCCTAGTAAATGCATAGCAATTGGTGTTTTCTTACTTGTTGAAGATCTAGATGCCATCTGAAGCTTAGCAGTTTGAACCTGGATAAGATGTTGAACTCACAAGAAATTAGGGAGGATTTCAGTCTCCCTGACTTGTTCCTAACTAGGAGGCAGATTTGTCTCCCTTCCTTATATTGTATTTATTCCTAATTTAGACCATGATTGTTCACAATATATGGATGAAAATATTGTACAAAAAGAATATCAGAAAAATAACAAAGAAAGAAGAAAGTTATCGTGGACGTAGGTCTCATTGACCTAACCATGTAAGCATGTATCAGGCCTGGCTTGACCATCGTCTTAAATGGCCAACACTACCAGCGACAGCTTTGTTCCCTCCAAAGCTTTCGATAACGAGAGGGAGGTGTCCTTTACTGTAAGTCTAGCAATTTTGGAATCCTAATCCTTCATCCTCTCGGTTGAAAAACTGAATGTAAGTGGGCTCAATCAACGCAGCTAGTAGTTGATGGAAAGGGAAAATTAGGTTACATTACAGGAGAAACAAGGAAACTTGCTACCACGGGCACGACCGTGCTGCAACAATGGCAGTCCGAAAATTCATTAGTGGTGGCATGGCTGGTGAATGTGATGCAACCCACAATTGGAAAAATCTACCTGTTCTTGCACGCTTTATCCTATTTCAAAATTTGTATCTTATAATATCTTGTCTACCAGTTATCATGCTTTTATCTGAAGTCTTGATAGGGTTATGATTCCAAAAGATATCCAGGAGATACTGGAAAGTCCTGAATGGAGACAGGTAGTGATGGAAGAAATGAAGGCCCTTTAAGAAAATGGGACTTAGGAAATAGTAGAATTGCTCAGAGGAAAAAAGACAGTGGGTTAATGGTTGTTCACAGTGAAATATAAGGCTGATTGAACAATGGAATGGTACAAGGCTCGTCTTGTTGCAAAGGGGTTCTCTCTAGCAACCAACCTAGATTGGCCACTCCAACAACTTGATATTAAGAATGCATTCGTAAATGGTGAGATAGAAGTAGTTTTTATGACTCTAGCACTGGGGTTTTGTAAGGAGGGGGAGCAAGGCAGAGTTTGCAAGTTAAGAAAATCGCTCTATGGATTAAAACAATTTGCTAGAGTGTGGTTTGATAGATATGCAAAAGTGGTAAAAGGCCAAGGATATCAATAGGGTCAATCTGATCATACTATGTTCTTCAAATGTTCTAAAGAAGCGAAGAAAACAATATTAATTGTATACGTTGACGACATTGTCTTAACAGTGGATGACGTGGTTGAAATGGAGAGATTGAAAAAGACCTAGCCATTGAATTCGAAGTAAAAGATTTGGATCAATTGCGCTATTTTTGGGGAATGGAGATTGCTAGATTAAGAAAGGGCATTAGTGTCTCACAACAAAATATGTGCTCGATCTCCTGAAAGAAATCAGTATGCTAAGTTGCAAACCAAGTGATATACCTATTGAAACTCGAAGAGGAACAAATGATGACGGAAAGGTGGTTGACAGATAAGGATATCAGGGATTAGTGGGCAAACTGATATATGTCTCACATACAAGACCTAATATTACTTTCATAGTAAGTGTGGCAAGCCAACATATGTACTTACCAAAGGAAGCTCATGTGGAAGGAGTGTACAAGATTTTGAGGAATTTAAAAGGTTCCCTTAGGAGTGGACTATTTTTCAAGAAAACTAATGACAAAGAGATAGAAATTTTCACATACGCAAATTAGGCTGGTTCGATTGAGGATAGAAGATGCACTTCAGGATATTGCACCTTTGTATGGGGTAACCTAGTGACTTGGAGAAGTAAGAAGCAGAATGTGGTTGCTCAAAGTAGTGCTGAAGCCGATTTCAGGGCAGCTGCACAAGGTGTTTGCGAGGGATTGTGGCTAAAGAAATTTATGGGAGAACTACAGACCATAGTGCAAACACTTATGAGGCTCTACTGTGATAATAAGGTGGCAATCAATATTTCCCTCAATCCAGTTTAGCATGACAGAACCAAACATGTAGGAGTGGATTGTCATTTCATCAAGGAGAAAGTTGAAGAAGGTATAATTTGTATGACTTACATCCCCACTAAGGAGCAAACGGCTGACGTATTCACTAAAGGGTTGCCCAGGCAAAGTTTTGATGATTTCATCAGCAATTTGGATATGATCAACATTTACAATCTAACTTGAGGGGGAGTGTTGACATCACAAGAAATCAGGGAGGATTTCAGTCTCCCTGACTTGCTCCTAATTAAGAGGCGAATTTGTCTCCCTTCCTTTTATTGTATTTATTCCTAATTTAGACCATGATAGTACACTATATATGGATGAAAATATTGTACAAAAAGAATATCAAAAAAATAACAAAGAAAGAAGAAAGTTACCGTAGACGTAGGTATCATTAACCAGAACACGTAAATCATCGGTGTTTATTGTTTTTTTTTCTTTCTGTTTTTCCATCTAAACCACACAAGACGTGTTACATATTTTTTAAAGGATTTAGCTAGTGGATCTGCTTCCAGGTTATCATCATCGATAGTGTTCTTACTTATACCTGATTACATTAGGTTATCCCCCTTAGACACCTCCTCCGTTTGATTTTTTTTCATTCCTTTTAGATTCAGAATTCTCAAAACTGGCTCCATCTTTACCTTTTCTCTCAGTGATCTGACCACATTTTTTGGTAGTATCTTCTTATTGCAAGCCGGGTTGTGTTTCTAGAGGTATCAGAAGTTCATCACTCATTCCAAATTCAAATGTTTTACCTATGAGAGCCCAAATCTTGTCCTTCTCCTCTATAGTAGGCCTCCATTGATAAGTGATTGGTGTTTCATCTTCTATTAGATTCCTTTCTTTATCTAATCTCATAAGCTTGATTTTGTCAGGCAACTCCTTGCTCATAAGGTCCTTAACACATATCCTCGCATAACTGATCCTCTTTAATGTTGCAGTGGCCTCATCCATACAAATAGGTCTACTAATCGAGCTTGCAAGGTGACTTAAACCATTTGTGAACCTGTATTCTAGAGGAATTCTATGCATATTGACACAAATAGTGATGTTTTCTTTCCTTGTGGTTGCCTTATCTAAGCCCAGTCTCCACTTTTGGATAAATAGAGGCTTTCCATTTACATACCAAGGGCCAGCTTCAAGAACCTTCTCAGATGATACTTCTGAGCTAAACTTGAAAATAAACAACTCTTCTTTATTAATCAAGACTTGTTCTAACCCCTATTTTTTTCTAAGTTGATGAGGCCAATTGGTGGACTAGATGTAAAAGTTAGTCTCTTGTCAGTGAAAAAAAAACAATAAAAAAGTATGACCATTTTTTAGCTGTTCATGTTTGGACAGGCGACTACTTTTTGTTCATTACCAGGTGGGATATACATTAATTTGTGACAGGTATCTCTATCACCCACAACTTGTTTCCAAGTTCTACTACCCTATAGTGAGGCATTTCCTGTTAACTTAGCGGCTGCATCAACTTGTATAGCAGAGCTGTGATGAAGGGACAAGGAATGGCAAAAGATCCAGGGATGGGGGAGGATGAAGGTACAAGAGGGGCAAAATCAAGTTTGAAAGGAAGTGGAGTTGAACTCACAAGTAACCAGGAAAATGAACTGGATTTGATGATAAGATCTGATGTTAAGTGTATACACATGTGCACTTATGTAAGTAGGAAAATTAGAAAGTCCGATATTCTTAAAAATATAATGAACTGTTATCATTTGTTTTGCCCACTGGTTGTACAAGATCATTGGGCTTGGTCCAAACCAAAGTCTCAGAGACACAGAACAGAAGAGATGGTAGTATAGTATTCCTATGAACACTGAGATACCAAACTCAGTGGGTGGGAGGTGCGGGCAGATGCTTTGGCAACAACGAAGATTGTTAGTGCCTATGTTTAAAGTTGCAACGAAGGAGTTCTTTAGCTGGAAATATGAGCCATTTTGTGATGAATGCTTCTGATCCAATTCTATTTTGTAAGCAAGCACAAGTCAAGGCAAGCAGCTAAATCGCTGAATCGTGACGACTATTCCATATTAAGCCTGTTATTGTTGCATTTTCACTTCCAGCAGATCTTTTTGGACTTCAAAAGCTTTCTTCTATGCATTAAGTCCTTATCCATTATGGCGATCCATGAGACTTCACACGAGGATAGCAATTTGGAGACGTAGGCTTTTACAAATTTCATGGGCTTGTTGACAACTTGTTGTGTGTGAAAAGTCAATGAGGTGTTTGTTAGTATGTAAAGGAGTTCTTCAAGGCATATTCTTTTTTTTCAATCCATACAGTGACCTCAATTGTCCCATAGACAGAGGTTATTGCGAATTTATGTGGTTTCTCATAGTGCAGACCTTAGTCCAACTGGAAACTTACTAATTGTAAAGGTAGCATAGGTTCCTGACAAAATTTTTCTGCCCTTAGGGGGAGAACAAAAGTGGGAGGTGTGTATATTGGTGGCCCAGGTTCTCTGTCTAGTACATTCATTGAATGGATACTGTCTTGAATCTTATACCTACCTGTTTTCAAGAACTTATTTCAAACAAACAATTGGGATATAAAGGATTTTGTTGGTCAAGAGCAGCATTTTTGGCCTCATCTTTTGATGTGACCAAGGCAATTGGAGCGATATGCATGAATCCAAGACATTTCACTGGCTTCAAGTAGCTTTTATGTCTCATAATGCCACATAGGTCTTGTATGCACTAAGCAGATAGGTCACATGGTAAATTGGCCTTTGCATCAGGTTTGGAAATTTCTTGGTTTGATGCCCAATATAGCAATTCTTTGTTCCAATGTTGGATGCCTTGTATGGATCAAAATATGCTGAATTTTCTTCGGGATTATAATTGTGTATACTTCCTGTCAACCATCTCTTTTTATTTGATAAATGGCCAGAAAATGCCTTTGTTTTTCATTATTGCATTTAGATTAATAGTGGATAACCAAAAAGATGCTATGCAATTTAAATATTTTACATCAGGCCATCTATTAGAATAGGATGAATGTCTTGCACTCACAGTTCTAAACTGAGCTTGTGTCTTTAGATATTGGACTGGAGGAAAGTTCAAAAGCAAGTAACTGAGTACCGAAGAGGAATAACATACAGGTACAAATTAAGGCTGTTGTATGAGAATTTATTGAAGATACAATTTCATGTAAAGCCTTCTAAGTATTGGAATCTAAGTGGAAATCACTTAAAGCTTTCACTCAGTTTGATGCCAATCCTTCAGGTCTGGCGTTGGGTGAAACTTCTGGGATATTTTTGGTTTTGCAGAATTCCAGTGAGTTGTCAAGTTAATCGTAATTGAATTTCATCAACTCATAGAGGTGGGTTTTCTGGATAACATTCAGTTATAACACAAAGTTGTCCCTTGGGAGATTTTGCAATGTCATTCTTCCCCATCAAGCTGCTGAATGTCGTATTAATCTTATTTTTACTCCTCACTTAACGAGAAGGATATCAATTGGCTTTTCTGAGTTTGCAAGATGTGAATGAATATGTTGTTGACTTTTCCTCACTTTGTTGCTACATAATGTCGGGGTTATGTTTGGTAATACTGTGATCCCATTTTCTAAATTTCTGCAACTTTTGTCCAATAGTTCAGACAGGTATAAGTGACCACTTTACCTCGCCATGGTACAGCGAGACTCTAAACTGGAATTCGAAAATGAATCAGAAGTTAGCAGTAACGTGGCATCCAATGTCTCTGTGCAAGAACCATCCCCTGATCAATCCAAGGACAGCAACACACCTTCGTCTCTCACAGATGCAACTAGGCTTCAGCAAAATCAAGTACCTATTTCCCTTGACTTGTCTCTAAACTTTAGATCGAATGATACGGGGCCGAAAAGCGTGGGTGATATTGGCAGTGAAGTAGTTGCCTCTAATCCAGCTTCATCCATTCCCCGAGTTTTCTCTTGCAATTACTGTAGGCGCAAGTTTTACAGCTCACAGGCACTTGGTGGCCATCAAAATGCTCATAAAAGAGAGCGAACATTGGCAAAGCGTGCAATGCGTATGGGCATTATTACGGATAGGTACACTAGCTTGGCATCTCTGCCACTGCATGGTTC
>JANVCL010000001.1:20487836-20498733 GCA_026546855.1 Erythroxylum incrassatum
AAGTAAAAACAGGCATAAGAGATTAAACGTAGAAAATACCAATTAACCGAGATTACATCAAGGGTTCCATTAAAATCTTAGAATGAAAGGATTAGTTACTCATAATGACAGTAGCAGCAATGAAAATATTAAAAGCAGGCATTATGATTATGAAATAATTAGAAGGAATGGAAGAACAAATGATGATTGCTTGGTCTTGGAATCCTCCTCAATGCTTGAACGTGACAGCCCTCTTTGGTGAAATTGAAAATAACGTAGAGGAGAGGCTTATGGAGAGTGCTTGAACATTCGTTAATGGAGAGTCTTATGTCAGTAAAAATGGAGCCCCCTTCTCCTCTTTGACGTGAGTGGAGTGTTGGTTTTATAAAGAGTGAGATACACATTGTTGAGAGCTTTTTGTTGATTGAGTTGGAGAGTTCTCAACGAAGAGAGAGAGTGGGTGGGACTTTTTAGCTTTGTGGAGCCCTCTTTTTCCTCTAACGTGAATGCTCCTCCTTTTCTTTAAAATCCACCAGCTGAAATCGTTCCTACTCCAAACCCCCTCCTTTTGTTGCTCATTTGAATATTGCGTGATTTCCTCATTGATTTATTTGCTGCGCCGTCCAGCTATAGCTAATTTTGTCTTCATGCCTTAAGCTCTCCACAATTGATTGTCTTTCCACATGTTGCCTTCCTTTTGGCTGTTGCTTGGCTCATTTTTGTATTATTCTACTCATTCACGCCCAGCTGTTGCGTGTTCATGTGCTGCCTCTCTTTAGCTGTCATTTCTCTACCCATTTTTTGTCTTGTCTTCATTCTACGCTTGCTTGCTTTTTGCTTCAAGTCTCCCACTAGCTAATTCCTCCCTCACTGTACTTGATTCACGCCCACACAGTTTAAGCCTCCAGCTGTTGCTTCCTCTTATTCGTTTCCAATTGATTTAATTGCGTTGATTTTTAATTGTTGCTCCATCATTTACGCTCTTCAACTGCGTCAGCTAGCGTGGATGGTCTCTTTTGCTTGCTTTTCGTCCATTGATTCATTCTCTAACGACGCTACCTGTTGTGTATTGCCTCTCTAATCAATTAATTTGTTTGCAACCTCCTTTTGATTTATTGCGTCTGTGCTCTTGTTTTCCTCACGCGTGCGTTTTTTGTGCATTCATCCTTGGACCATTAAATTTGTCTCCTGCGTATTTGTTGCTTGCTGATGTTGTGCGCTGCCTTCTCTGCTGATTTCCCAATTAAAATGCAATTCTTCTTTGTCTTTCAATTTCTGTCTTTTAATTTTCTCCTTTTCTTTTGTATTTTGATTTTTGCCTTGGACTGTTGTAGTTCTTTTTAATTAAAATCAAGCGCATTTCCTATAAATTAAACATGAAGAATTATAAATGCGAATTCAGACGAACCAAGCAATTTTAGCAAGAAATATATATATATAACTCAATAATTAATCCAGAAATTAAGAAAAATATCATTAATTCTAATGATAAAAATGCATCTAACATCGATCAACTATCCGGTCCAGTTCACTCTTAAAAATCAGTTTTCAATTGAATCAGTGAGAACTGGTCAAAATCGATCAATTAACCGGTCGAACCGGTCTGACAATTGGTTCAATAATTTTTTTATTTTTTTATTTTTGGTAAATTTTTGTATTTTTAATATTATATGTAATTAAATATAATTATTATATAATTATGATGTCATACTGGTTTGACCGGTAGTTGAACCGGTCAAACCAGTGATCAATAAAATCTTCAATTTGATGTCCGGTCTGAGTTTCAAAGCACTGACAAGGATGAATAGAACCACCGGTCAAACCAGTGATCAATAAAGTCTCCAATTTGATGTCCAGTCTGAGTTTCAAAGCACTGACAAGGATGAATAGGTAAAGGGACCTTATTGGCCTTGCACCTTAAAGGGGTGGGTTTCCTATTAAATAAAGCATAATAAAACGTAGTAGTGATGCAAACTTTAATCCAAGAGATGAGTTGTGTGGGGAATTGACATGCATGTAGGTAGTTTAGTAGGAATCGCTAGTTAATTGTATTAAAGGCCTTATAAAGATCTATTTTAAGGGAGCAACTCCTTGAGGTGGATTTGTTCATGTAGTATTTGAAGAGAGCTCTTGTGCCAACAAAGTATTGTCACCTATGGTTTCCTTAACATGAATTAATCAGTGGAGAGAGGGCCAGCTTTAGTCTTTGAGCAATTATCTTGATTATGCTTTGTATGCCAAGCTACAACAGGAGATTAAACGATAATCCTGCAAATATGTAGGATTGTGTTCCTTATGGATAAGGGTTAGATAGGTTTTGTTCAATTCCTCTGTAAGACTACTAGTGTTAAAGAATTCTGGGACAAATTCTACCACTAAATGCCATACCAATTCCCATGTTTTTTGTAATAAAAAATGCATTAAAATCATTAGAACCTTCGGCCTTATCTAGTTTGAAATTGAATATCACTTATACGATTTCATTAGGAGACATAAGTTTGGTAAGAAGGCTTTGCACCTATAGGTCAAATCCAGAATCTATATAGATTTTTAGAGGTTGGGCTGAACATTTGCATTGAGATCTGGGACCCAATAATTGACTATAATAACTGTGAGCAATCTCTTTTATTTTAATTTGATCACTGTTGAAGTTTCCTTCAACATTTCGTTATGGAATTGATCCTTTTAATGTTTTTGTGAGCATCCAAAGTTTTGAAAAAGAATCTAGAGCATGTATCCCCCTCTTTGAGCCAATTCATTATAGATTTCTACTTT
Source organism: Erythroxylum incrassatum (assembly GCA_026546855.1). Classification (NCBI taxonomy): domain Eukaryota; kingdom Viridiplantae; phylum Streptophyta; class Magnoliopsida; order Malpighiales; family Erythroxylaceae; genus Erythroxylum; species Erythroxylum incrassatum. The sequence continues at coordinate 20,490,591 of JANVCL010000001.1, forward strand.
GGAAGGGAATTATAGCATAATAGTTCTTGAGTATAGGTGTGTAGGGCCATTTTTACAGTTCTTGTTAACCTCTCATCATTAGGGTTATCGTATAGTTCCATTTAATAATAACTGAGAGTTTCTTTATTGGAATTGACTTAGGCTTCGGTATTGGAATGGGCATTCCTTTTGAGGTCTTTAATTTCATTTTCACAGCTTTCAACTTGGAAACTAGCTGAAGCAACCAAGAGCTAGCATATTCATTCCTCTCCTAACAGCTTCTTGGAATCCATTAGCTTGCATAAAAAATTTTAAAATTTAAAGGCAATTTTAAGTGTATATGAGTTATACATACACTTGAATTTGATTGTAGAATGGTCAGAGCACATAGGGGGTCCAAATTGAGCAAATCTAGCAGGGAGTTTGATTAACCATTCATTTTTTACTAATGACCTATCTAAATTTTTCCCTATGAAACAATTCCCATTTTGCTTGTTGGACCATGTGAAGAATTGGCCAATATAGATTAGGTAAGTGATCTTAAGTTAATTTGTGACGACATTTAGTTCATTATCATGGTGTTTGTTGTTAGTTCTTTTTCCTCTAGCCTCATTTGAACCGCATATGCGGTTAAGATCTCTAGTTGGCAAATAGGGAGATTGGATTGTAAGTAGAGTCTACCTCTTTAGATCATTCCAAAGTGAGGTTATATGCAAACTTAGATTAGTAACATATATGATAGAGATAGCAAAAGGAAAAGGAAAGATATTCATTTAACAGTGTAGATGCACGAATTGATTTGAACTAAATAGTTCAGTTGTGCTAAATAAATTAAGATTGTATCATATCGCTACTCTAACAGTGTGATTTGAAATGAAGCTCTAAGAAGAGCCTAAGAAATTGAGCTCCTTATTTAACTTCCCAACTTTTTTTTTTGGTCTCAAGAATGCCAATTAAGAGAGGCCCTTCTTTTTTCCCCCCAAAACGACATCTTTATCTTCCTAGTTTTTCAGAGAACAATTAACTCCTAGTTTTCCATTCTAATATGGATATGATTAAGAAGGAAGGGCTCCCTTCCTTCTTACGTGTAGCCTTCCTCCCTGATCTAGACTTAGGAGGGTTCATCAAGGTTAAACCATCTTTTGAAGGGCTAGATATAGTTGAAGTAGAAGGTTCCCCATTATGGAAGTTGTTAGAGGTAAAGAGGGATCCTCAACACTATTTTCCATTGGAGTGATGCAAGTGTCAGTTAAGGGCAGGTTTGGGGGGATCATCTCTATGAGTTGTTTTATTTGGCTAAAAAGGAAACTTAGAATGATTAAGATCACTAGGGGAAGGAGCAGCATCAATTTGAGTTAAGTCAACTCTGATTGGATTAATTTGATTTGAATCAAAATCATCAATACTATCTTTAAGGGGTATTTCTTAAGACCCTATTAATTCTTCACGTGTGTCAGCCTTGAAGATCTTTCATGTAGGCTTCCAGGTTCTAGACAGTGCAGGTTTCCAGGAGCTAGATAATTAGATGACATGATATAACAATGTTCCACGTTTTGAAAGCTTTTTGATAATCAAGGGGGAGGGGATGTCAAAGTCTCTATTGACTTCTATGGAAAGTTTTACATACCTTATGCGATTATTTAGCAGTTTGGGTGTCCATACATAAAGATTTTCTATGTGAACAAGCAATGAAGCTCAATCCCTCTTGGGTCCAATATTCTAATGGTAGATTATAGAAATTGATCCACATGAGGATTTTTTTCTATTTTACTTCTATTCAACACTATGCAAGGTTACTATTTTTAAAGGAAGAAGGGCTTCCCATCAATATGCCAAGGACTTTGTTTAAGAATGGTTACGAGGATGACATCCTTACCAAATTTAAATATGAAGTAGGTCACGTTGTTTATTATGAAGTAGGTCACGTTGTTTATTTAGTTTGGTTGAAACGTCATTATAGCTTTTTGATGCAAAGACAAACATTTTCCTATGAATGCCTTCGGTTACTCAGCTATATCAAAACTCTCAACTAGTTACTAGCTCTATTCTTAACCTATATTTTTTTTAAAGGGTCAATAGATAGGATTCTTTTTATTTTTTCATACTTAATTTCTTATCCTACCTCATTTTTTCTTAGTTAATCATTCCCATGAAAGGGTACTAATAATGCTAACCAATTCAATTGACTATAATTATAAATGTATATGAAAAAATTTTCTAAAGTGAAATAGTATTGTCATATCCTAATTAACATACATATTCATCCAAAAGACACTTAAAATACAAAATTCATAAGTTACTATGCCTTTATAATTTAAATAACCACATTCTCATAATGCACATCATAATGCCAACCTAATAAAAAACTATACAATTGTAAAATTCAGACACAATTAATATATAAAAATGCTAGGTCCATACATATTTGATATGTAATTGCATATACAATTTTATATAATAATGAAACTCTCAATACCGCAAGTATACGGATTGTATCTTGTTGTATCAAAAGGTATTATTCTCACGTAGACTAATAGACAACTAAATAAATTAAAAAGAACTTTGTCTAAGGTACTAAAAATTGATTTGAATTAAAATAAATTACTGAGATTAAAACAAATAATGAAATGAAGCATATAAGAATTGATAACTAAGCTGCCAATGAAACTGATATTGCTCATAGTTGAAGACTTAGGAACTATTTTACCCTTATTTTGTTTCCCTTAATCTTGATGATTGAACTTATGTTTGATCTAAGATATCCTAAAGTTTTGAATACTCTCTCTCAAGATCTAATCAAATAACCCTAATTGACTTTGATATTTATAAAGTTGTAATCTCGTGATTCACAAAACTATTCCTAATTTAATTAGCTGTGAAGTAATCCTATAGAAAATTATTTCACAATTAAGATATCTCTTTAATTATTCATTAATCTATTAATTGTAGATCCATTAAGCTACCAACTTTTATTGCACACCTTAACACTAATAATTTGATACTCTCTTATTACCAAGTATATGCACAAAAATTCATCAATGTATTTAATTCATACAAGAAATAATGTTCATCAAATATTTCAAGAACAATCCCTAATAGGGATCTAGAAACCCATAATCATGTGAAACATGTTAAAAATCCAAATATACATTTCAAGACAATGAAAAATACCTTGTCATGAATGTCCTATGGTTACTCAACTAGGTCACATTGTTTATTTACCTTGGTTGGAGCGTCATTTAGTTTTTTTTTTATGCGAGAACAAACATTTTATCCTAAATGCCCTTGATTACTTGGCTATATCACAATTCTCAACTAGCTACCAATTCTATTCTTAACCCAATTTTTTTTAAAAAGGGCCTACATAATAGATTTTTTTTATTTTTTATATTTAAGTTCTTAGCTTACCTCACTTCTTCTTAGTCAATCACTCTCATGTAAAGGTACTAATAATGCTAACTAGTTCAATTGACTATAATTATAATTGTACATGAATAAAAATTTTAAAGTGAAGGAATAGGTATCATATGCTAATTATCATACATATTCATCCAAAAGACAATTAAAATATGAAATCCATAAGTTAATATGCCTTTACAATTTAAATGACCATGTTCAAAGCTAAACTAATTCCATTCAGTTATTGCTATTGACACATTCTCAAAATGCACACATCATAATGCCAACCCAATAAGAAACTATACAATTGTAAAATTCACAGAAAATTGATATATAAAAATGCAAAATCCACACACACTTGATATGTAATTGCATACATAATTTTTTATAATAATAAAACTCTTAATACCGTAAGTATATAGATCATATCTTGTAGTATCAAAAGGTATCATTCCCATGAGGACTAATAGAAAATTAAACAACTTAAATACAACTTTGTCTAAGGTAGTCAAAATGATTTAAATTAAAATAAATAACTGAAATTAAAAAAATAATAAACAAAACAGATAAAAATTGATAAGTGTGCTACCAATCAAATTGATGTTGATCAAAGTTGAAGACGTAGGAACTATTCTATCCTTATTTTGTTTCCCTTAATCTTGTTGATTCAATTTTTGTTTGATTCAAGATATCCTAAAGTTTTGATTACTCTGTCTCAAAATCTAATCAAATGAACTTAATTGAATTTGATATTTATACAATTGTAATATCTAGATTCACAAAACTATTCCTAATTTATTCGATTAGATATGAAGAAATCCTACAGATAATTAATTTCACAATTAACGTGATAATTATAGGTCTATTAAGTTAACAACTTTCGTTGTGCACCTTAACACTAATAAATTGATACACTCTCTCTAATTACCAAGTATATGCACGACAATTATTATAAACATTCATCAATGTAATGAAGTCAACAAGAAAAAAGGTTCACAAAATATTTCAAGAACAATCCCTAATAGGGATCTAGAAACCCACAATCATGTGAGACGTCTTATAAATCCAACTATACATTGAAGACAATGACAAAAATGAAAAGAAAAGAAAGAAAAACTAGTTTTAGTCTTGATCTAGAAATCTGGAATTTCTCTAAAGCTCTTCTTGTTGTCTCCTCTTAATCTTCTTTGAATCTGGTGGCTACTGCATTTTTTAGTGCTTTTCTTGTTCTTAAATAATTCTTGAGGCTTTTAGGGTTCTTTTTAGGGATTCTCTAATTATTTTGGTTCCAAAAATTAGGGATGTCAAAAAAGGCCCGACTCGATTTTGACTCGCATTGACTGAGCCACAGGTGAGCCACGAGCTGACCATGGTATGCCTGACCGGGCCACGGGCCAACCATGGTTGGCCCGAATAAGCCATAGGCCAGGTTGGGACCATTACTTCAAAAATGACGTCGTTTTTGATTGTTTTCTTAAAAATATAGATATGGTGGGCGGGGTTGGTCTAGTCTGTCCGTATCTTTTCACGCAACCACAAGCTGATCAGCCTGTGGTTAGGCCACGAGTTGTGGCCAGGCCTAGACCATTGACATCTTTCCCAAAAATAACCCCAAAATGTCAAAAATGCAAAAAATTGCAAGCTGGAAAAGCTGAAATTTGTTGAATTACTATCTGTCATGCACGATTGTTCCTCATGTTGTTAATCTTTGTCACGATCATACCTTATGGCACACTTGTGCCTTCCTTCCTAAGTCCAATATTTTCTTCATTATTCAATTCCTTGATTTCCAGTACTCATGAAAACTTCAAACTCCTTTTAAAACATAAAATTAAGATTAAATTCCTGCTTTAAACCAATAAAATACTTAGAATACATACAAACATTAACAATAACACAATTCTAAGCCTACACATATGATAATTATCTAAGAAATACTTGAAAACACACTTAAACACCTATAAAAGCATAATATAATCTACATCTATCAACATGCCCACACTAAAACCTTTACTTTTCCTCAAGAAAAACTAAAAACATACAAAACACATTAATACATAAGCAAACAATCATGTAACAATAAAATAATTATACAATTACTTCAAATCTCATAAAATAAACTTTACATTAAACATCAATTACTCAAAACATGCTAGCATACTAACTTATTCCTTTCATGTTTAAGTGTTTAAAATTGAATATACATATCAATCAAAATATTAACACTCTATTCATTGACCTATGACACTTGTAAACATGCATTTATTATTATTAATTAATAAAAAGGCTAACTATTACTAAAGAACCTTTCACTATTTTTAAAAGATTAGTAGGTTTTTATTATAACACTATTTTTAAAGATTTTCTTTAAGGATAACCTAGTCTTTTGACCTGATGGTAAACATCTTGTCATGAATGCCTCTCATTACTCAACTAGGTCACATTGTTTATTTAGCTTGGTTGGAGCATGATACTATCCTTTTGAAGTGAAGAAAAACATTTTGTTGTGAATGCCCCCAATTACTCAGCTATATCATAACTCTTAATTGGCTACCAACTTTGTTTTTAACCTAATTCTTTTAAAAAAAGTCGAGCAGAGTATGAATTCTTTAATTTTTCCACATTTATTTTCTTAGCCTACCTCTTTGCTTCTTAGTTAATCACTCTCATGAAAGGGTACTAATAATGCTAACCAATTCAATTGACTATAATTATAAATGTATACAAAAAAATTTCCTAAAGTGAAAGAATATTTGTGATATCCTAATTAACATACATATTCATGTAAAAGACATTTAAAAAATATAATTCATAAGTTAATATGCCTTTACAATTTAAATGACCATGTTCAAAGCGAAAATAATTCCATTCAATTCATGTCATTGACATATTCACATAACGCATCCAGTATAATACCAACCTAATAAAAAACTATATGGTTGTAAAATTCACACATAATCGATATATACAAATACAAAATTCACACACACTTGATACATAATTACATATATATCCCCACACTTGAACATCACATTTTCCTTAATGTGAAGAACAAAATAATACAAATAATGATAATTAATAATAAAGAAAAAGTTAGAGCAGGAATATTTATTGTCTTTAAGTGGTGATGGTGTGGGTGGTGGAATTTAGAGACAAGCTATGCCATAAGATTTTCAGCAAAACTTCCTAAAAAACAAACATAAAAAATAAAAAAACAAAGTACCAACAAAATAATATGAAAATAATAATAAAATAAAATAATTTAAAAAATCATACTTCTTGGATTGCCTCTTAAGTAACACTTCTTTCATGTCATTAGCTTAAAGTATTCTGCCTTTTACCTTCAACTTAGGTCTATAATGAGTGATTTGTTGCCACCATTTTCTCCACATAGCAGTTTAGTAGCCTATAAATAAGATAGATGTTACAAGATAATTAGAAAGACATAATTAATCAAATAAAAAAACAAGTTCAGTAATGCCATTTTGGTAACAAACTGTCAGTAAAATAGGGAATGATGAAACTCCCTAAATCATTTATCAAATTCAATAGCTTGTCCTTTAAGAAGGTGAATGACTATTCTTCTTCCATATTCACCTTCATCTCTTCTTATTTTTCTATTTTTTGAATAGAGAGTTCCTTAGCTTCTTCAACCTCTTTGTCCTCTGTGATCTATTCCTCTTCTTCTTCTTCATTCACTTCTTGAACAAAGACTTCCTTATATTCTTCAAGCTCTATGCCCGTTGTCTTCTATTCTTCTTTCACTTCTTGAATAACAACTTCCTTTATTTCATTGAACTTTTCTTCCTCATCACTTTGAGACATTAATGGAATTCAATTGCATGTTGTATCTAGATTAGTGTGTTTGACCATATTAAAATTCTCATGGAAGACTCAGTGGCAAGCTTTACAGTTAGCAAGTTCTTCCATTAAAAACTCAATGAAGGGTAATCCTTCATTGCATCAACATAAGAGTTGCTCCATTTTGAATTATCAGTATCCTTATTAAGTGTATTATAAGATTATTTTTACAATTAATATGGATTCTTCCACATATAATCTAATGCATGACAGTGAACATTATAGTGGTTACCACCATAAATGTCATAACACAAGATGGATGTCGATTGTGCTTCTGTGTTACTTAGAAGACTCCCTGCATTCCTCGTTAACAATGCTTTGGAAGGTTGTTCCATTTGAACCTCGTTAACAATTCCTTATGAATTGATCAATTGTGGCTTGAATCCTCATCTCCCTTTCTAGCTTATTAATCTTGTCTATTAACTTGTTAACCCTAAAGCTGAACACACCCATATCTTATCCAACTTTGACTCAAAAGAGTACTGCCACCAAAGATTATATGTGTTATAGTAATTCCCATCCATACTATAATGCTTTCACTTGATTGGAAGAAAAAAATCTGTGTATTGCTTAGTTTGAAGTTGTTGTAAAAGTTTTTTCTCTTTTTTTTAATAGCTTATTTTCCATACTAAAGGTTAGAACCCTAGAATATTGCATATGGCCATATCATTGAGAATTTATGATTTGTATTCACACGAATATCATTAGCATACACATATGAATTATGAATTAGTACACATTACAAGGATAATATATGCACTCAATTGACATATTTCGGGGTATGAAAGGTTTAAAATGATCATGATGTAAATTGTGTATTGAATTATGAATTAGTACACATTACAAGGATAATATATGCACTCAATTGACATATTCCGGGGTATGAAAGGTTTAAAATGATCAT
>JANVCL010000001.1:20624520-20635399 GCA_026546855.1 Erythroxylum incrassatum
GGTGAGTGGGATCGAACTTGGTATAAATTTTGATAGAGTCTCGGATCTTGTGAAGATTAACTCGACTCAGGCTAGGACTTGACGAACAAAGGGCTTAGCCACGCTCGGATGGATGGACTACGACTAACGGACTTGTTGTGGGAAGCATTGGATCAGGCCAGCGTGCTAGTGGGCTTCAACGAGATAACATTTCATCATCAACGGATAGAGATCGCGAGGAGATCTTGGATAATGTAGTGATGACTGGGAGTTAGAGTTACTAGTAAAACTCAACATCTGAAGATAGTGGAGATTTTCGGGGATAAGGATGCTAATGTTCTAGATAGTGTTTTAGATAAATGTAAACTCTATCTTTATGTTATCTTATCTTATTAGTTAGAGTCCTATTTAGACGAGGGTGTCGTCTAATTAGTACACGTGATGTAATCTGATAAGGATAAACGTGACCTTAACATGATCTTAGGCAGTTCAGATATAGTAGGATTCTAAATGTAACTTGGAAGGCAAGTTAGGATGTCTATATAAAGCTCATTCGAGCTCTATTCTTCTCACTTGATGAGAGAGAGCACTATTTGTATTCTTTTGAGGGGAAGTAGATAAAGTTGGTTTTTGATCGTATCTTTTTGTTTCCTTGTTGCCTTTGTTCTTATTGTTTTCTTAGCATTGTTTATTTCAATGTGTGTGAGGTAAACACTTCGAGGGTTGGAAAAGGTTGAGTCTTACTTTAACGGATCTAAGTGAGATTGCCGTGCAAAGGGTGTGATCGAGAAACTTCGAGTGAAAGTTCGAGTCTCCAAGGTGACCTTTGTATCAACTAAGACTGGAGGAATGAGGTGCTTCCGCCTTGTAGATTTTATCTCATCAAACTTTTGCTGTATTTACTAAAAGTTTCGGTTACTAAGTGTTGGTTCAAAGTGTCTCTTGTATTGTTTTGATTGAATGCTTTATTGCTTGACTAGGTACTCAAACCAACTCCAAGAAGCAACGGCACTTCATGAGGGCATGAGAGTATTTTACTTTGTTGAATTTGCAAACAAGTTCGCATTAAATTTTCAATGGGAAGAATATGTTATTTGCTTTTTCTACATATAGACCCTGAAGAATATCTTGTTTATTCAAGAACACCCAAGAATATTCATAACAGCAACGTCATATGATATCTCATATGTGATGGTCATATAACATCTTAACTCACTCTATGCTATAAAAATAAAATCAATAATTCCCACCCATGGTAATTTTGACGTTGAAGAAGGAAAAGGGAACAAGGAGTATAGTGTGCTCAGAGGATTCCAAGAGTTTCATGATCATGTTGTACTTGGCTCTGCTCTCAATGACGGGCTGAATCGTTAGGCGTGATAAACAATAATCATCTCAAGTTAAAACTCAAAATGTTCACCCAATAAATACGTATTTAACTTATATATAGATTACCAGTTTAAGAACAAAATTAAGTGTTTTTGAATTTTTTCTTCAGTTGATTAACAGGTGAAGGCAAACAGTTGTCGTTCACACAAATCTTCGTCTTATATAAAGAAGCAACTGAAGTCAAGTCAAAAGAATCCTAAAAGGAAAAAGAGAGAAAAAGAACTCATAATTAATAGGTATCCAGTACCTAAACTAAAGACTTTTTAATTAATAATAGTCTTGACACAAATCTCAAGCAGTTCAGGTTTTCTTCGGCTTAAGCGTTTCTGGAGTTCAACAGAGTAACCTCGGAAAATTCCCAGTAATCTTCGGATTAATTTACATCGACTGCCACAACTAAATTGATGGGAACGAGAATGAATAGCAAAGTTGAAACCAGAAGACCTTGATAGATGGGTATAAGTAGAATTAACCCCTACCAAAGGCACAAGAAAAATCTTCATAAGGTCAGTGTTTGAGCCAATAGGTCCTTAACTGGGCCATGTGCAGTAGTATTTCATCACGACCTTGATTGGTGACACTGCTGGTCATGATCCAAGGAGGTGTTGTCTGAAAAAAGCCCCTTATTAATTCTTGAAAATCATTCACATTTTCTTGTGGCCTTTTCCCTCCATTCTTTCTCTTCTTTCGCTTGTCACATTTGGTGAATATTAATGTCAACGGTATCTGAGACAACAAAGACAGAGTTCCATATTATAACCCGAATTAAGAATTGATAAACCTGCAAATTTAGGCAAGTATGTCCAATACATAATCAAAGTATCAGTATAAAAATTTAGGATGGGGACCTGAGTCATTGACAAAAGTTCACACTTTAAATCCAGACACAAATATAATACAATCTTCATTATCCAACGGCTTTTACAACTTAAGAGAAAGGTGGAAAAGGTAAATAAACTATCAACCAAATGTTGATCAATAATTTAATACGGATGGGTTCCAAAATTGTCTTGGTAGAGCATGCTTTTAGTTTCCATAGCAAATGAAGAAAGAAGTGGTTGGAAAGGGAAGGTTGAGAGTCTTATGGGTAACTAATCCCTTTCTTTTTCCACATAGTAACAAATATACCTGATTCTGACCCAGCCAACTCGCATACTCAAGGTCAATTTTCTTAGCAGGAATGCTAGCATCTATAAGAAGGAAGACAGAGACCAAGGTTGAGCGGTTGAGGAGATAATCTTTTGTAAACTCGTGCCAGTCAATCCGGAGTTCCTGAGGTGCAGCAGCATACCTGATGGAAGAAATGAATTTAAGTTGGAATCTCTGTCATATGGTGCACACATATTCAAGAGCTTAGTCAAATGGAATAAATTGCATAACTCAATACAGCCTAACAACATTAAAGGAAAACAATTTCCAAAAGAAAAACATAAAAGTAAAATGCAAATTATAGAATTGGATTTTCTTACTGATCTTGGTCAACTCTAGAATGACATTTTGAAGAAACATTGATCAGATGAAAAATGTGGAAAGAAAAAAAGAACAGACTGCAAGTAAGTACATGTCACACTGCAAGTCTCTTTTCAACCTCAATGATTATCCAAGCAGAACGACAAGGATGGAAGCAGGTCAAATTCCAATCCCGTTCTAAATCTTAAGGCTCGAGAAATTCGAACAAGTAAAGACATAAGTTTATTGTTAACTTCCTTAAAAATAAATTAGAGGTTCAATCTACACAGCATGTATGGCCTCCACGACCTCTCAAGGTTTCACAACTCATAACAGATATTGCATCAATTTTTATAGGCATTAGGCGCTAATAAAAGTTGATGCTTCTATTTTGCAATCTACAAATCATGCCATTCTCGAGAGCTTCAAATCATACCCATATCCAGGCAAGTCCACCAAGTACCAGTTATGATTTATCCGAAAATGGTTGATGCATTGTGTCTTCCCTGCAGGGTCAAATTAATGCGTTGGAAAGGCAAAAAATAGTTGATGCGTTTTCTGTTCTCTTCTCACAGATCAAGACGCAGAACTGAAATTGAATCAGATATTTTGCCAAAACTAATTAAAATGTGAAATATAAGAACTCCCGACTCGAAAACGACCGGTTTTATTTTCGTTGGCTAATTTCTATCAACTTGGTGTTATCAAGCAAACAATTCCGACTTAAATAAGTGCCATGTACACTAAAAACTCAATCAGATACATGTCATAACCTTGCAGTTTTCAGCAACAGAAACAACCACAAGACAAGAAGGATAATATTACCCTCTTTTAGTCGTTTTCTTTATCAGATTATGTTGTTATAATAACCTATTGAAGAAGAATCAACCATCAGTGAGCAGACATGGGACAGTTTTCATCTTATGGCACATTTAGCAAGTAAACAACCGGCAAGTTGAAGAAAATTTGTCGCTTTTCTCTTCCCTCTTTGTAGAGAACAGAAATCCAATCAATAAAAGGAGAACGATGCCCATTGAAAATAATCTAACCAGGCTTCTTGGAGGTGAGCGCAAGCTTCTTTCTCCTTACAAGTGAATTAAGAAGCGAGGATTTTCCAACATTGGACCTCCCCACAAGCGCAAACTCAGGCAATTGATCAGATGGACAATCCTCTGTCCTGACGCTACTCTTCACAAATTCAGCATGCACAACCTGAGCATCCTTGGCGTACCTACTCAACACGATATTTGACCCTTTCAAGATTCTGGTGCTCAAACTTGCATCGCCCAAAGAAACTTTGGTCTCTGGTGGCACAAACAACCTGTCAATCGAAACTTGGACATGGGCTTCCTCAAGTGGGGCTAAAACTTCGTGGGTCTCTGAGATATGTGACAGCGGTATGGTCTCTGAGGTGAGGAAAGACGACTTGGGTCGGATAGTAGTAACCGAACTTGTTAGCTTACGAAAGAAATTGAACTTGAAATGAGTGGCGACAGAGTACGGTAGGTGAGGTAAAATCGCAGAGTGGAAGCTTTGAAGCTGTAGTACAGCCATTTTCCTATCTGTGAATCTCATTCAATATTCCGTATTTAGAAAACTTTACCTATATATATGTTGCTCTGGAGTCTGGAACGAGGTGCCCTGATCTGAGTATTGATGGTAAAGGGCGGAGCCGAGCCTAACCCAGCACGTTAGATGTTAGGCTCGGGCCGGCTGAGCAGAGCCGAGAGTTAGGCAGCTTGTGGTTAGGGATGATGGTAGGATTTCAACCCGTTTAATATCTGTACTACATGATTCAAAAAAATAGATATAGAGATTAAAAGAATAGATTTTAAATAGATACTGAAAAATAAATTTGATTTTAGATCAAGTGATAACTCAAACTGATAGATACCCATATCTTACTTGTTATTTTAACTCTATTTTTTATTTTTAAAAATATTTATGGTTAAATATAATAAAATATTAATATTTTCTAAAAAATAACTTTAAAATCTCCACTTTACTCCTCAGTCCTTACTTTTTTATCATATTTTATTTTCTTATAGGATGATAACAATGTAAATGATATGGATATGGAGTTTTAAATGTTGTTATGTTCACACAAAAATAATTTGAAACTTTGGATATTTCAGTCTTTGTTTCAGATTTTGATTGTGAAAAATATATATTGTCTTTGCATTAGATATTATGATTTTTATTATTCCAATTTTATAGTTTTTTAAGACTTAAAAATCAAAATCTTGACTAATTATTATTAAAGTATTTTTTATTTAAAGCGTTCGTAAAAATCTGCTATTTATATTTTATATTTAGAAGATATATTTTTATGTACTATACAATCCGATGGATATCCAAAATCCAGAACAATCCAATGAATTTGGATATGGGTAATAAATCGTAAAAATCGATGTATATAGACATGGATATGAGTTGAGTCATAAAAAAATGATATAGATATGGGTAGAGTAACACCTGAACTGAACCCTACCCATTGTCATCCCTACTTGTGGTTCAATGGGATAAAGGTGGGCCTCATTGGTTCGGTCCGATTTAATTTTTAATAAAGTTTATAAACGACATCATTTTGTTTTTTTAATCAAGCCACAATCTGGGCCGAGCTAGGTAGCCTTGGCCCAAGCCCAAGAAACTCAAAAAGTCGTGGTAGTTGTATTCTACCAAAATCAAATCTAATACCCAAGTTCAGCACGACAATAAGGCTCGAGCCTGATGCCACCTGACCTGACCTGAAGTCAACAGTTCAAATTTCATTGACTAATTGGATGGACCCTTGATTAGATATTTTGCGATAATGATTAATATTGAGTATTATTTTGAGTAATATTTAAAATTTATAAAATAGTTTTAAATTTTTTAAAATTATAAAATATCCTTTTAATATATTTTACTGTATAATTTATAATAAAATCAATCATGTGTCCAAAAATGATAATGATAAAAATTTAAAATGATAGCAATCTATTTATTTTTATTAATATTACTTTTCACATATTTTACAAATAAATAATAACTACAATTATGATTAAGATCATTTAATTATCATACAAATATAAAATTAAGAACAATACAATGCATTTAAAATGTTATAATTTCAGCTATAATAAATAATAATTACATCAAAACATCAAATAAAAAGAATAATAAATCATGAATAGTTCGATCCAAAGCTAGTGCTCCCTCCTATCCAAAATGAAAGTCGTTTTAAAGAGATGCACGGTTATTTACAAAGCTAATGAAATGTTTGATATACCCTTATTAATTACATGTTGAACTGCTTTAAAATGTAATTTGTATAATTAGGATGTGAGAGAAATTAAAGGGTAATTTTGAAAATAAAATTATAAACATGCATGAAAAATCATAAATGACACTTATTTTGAATAATTAAAATATATCTAAAACGACTTTTATTTTAAATAGGAGGACGTATAATTTACAACAAGAGTTTGTGTCAAAAAAATAACTAACTAGAAGTGAAACCTAAAATAAAAATATTTACAATTATATTCGTATTGCATATATAGAATTTAACATATATGTCAGGTAAAATTAAAAAAAGAGGAGAAATAAAAACTTGAAACTTTATTCAATCAAATACCCACTTCAATCATATTAACGTCAGTTTTTATTTGATACGAAATTCTTATCATTGAGAGAAGCATTATCATCACCATTCAAATTTATTTCACCAAATAATATGTCAATACTTTCATACCTAAGATTATCTTCTAAATTACTCTCATATATAAAACCCGATAACTCAAAATCACAATCCGTCAAAAGATCGATATGGTTAAGACTAACTGGATCTACAAAACTACTTATTCTATTAAGAGTCCTAGTAAACAATAAAAATAAATTATTAAGAAATTACAAAAAAATTATATCCAACTTAATAATGATGATAACATACCTTTCTTAAAGCTTTAAACTGTATCGAACAAAGATCAAGTCATTCAATCTTTTGTGCTCTAGTCTATTCCTTTTTTTGAAATGGATGAATTCAAATGTGCTTTAATTCCTTTCACACCTTATTACGCTCACAAATTGACTTACAATTCGAACTGCAATCCTTTTCAATTCTAGAATATCACTTCCAAATTGGTCCTACCAAACAACTGTAAGAGAACAAAAGTAACATTACAGACAAAATAAAGTAATGATTAATTTTCAATAAGTAACAAAAATAAAATAAATATATATACCTGGAATCAGATTGTCTCTTTGACGAATAACAATTGGCATCCCAAAATTACCAAAAGCATTCGTATAATCTCTATTTTTTAGCTTATGTAATCTTGTATAATCTCATAGATAAAAATTGTTGTAATAATTAATAGCATTCCCATATTAACTTCAATTTTTTTGTAAAACTTAGTCTAAAATAAACACTACGATTAAAAAATGCTCTAATTGTAAACAATAGAGATTAAAGTTGCCCTTCCCATCTCTTGTTGATGACTGTCAAATAAAGTGTGTACAAAAAAGGCTTATTTTTATATTGTCCTTGATTGCTTCCTTCGCACTCTCTATGACATCATAAAAATATTCATTGTTGTCTTTTCATCACTATTAACCAAACAAAGTACTTTCATCAAAGGTTCACTAACTCAAATGACAAATTAACATTAGAACCAAAATTTATTATCTTCAAGTATAATTCTAGAAAACTTTAATTTAGCATTATATCTAGCATGCTGAAGTGTAACTTACTTATCACTTGTAAATATTTGTCTTAACTCTTTCTTCATCAGAGTAAAACATTAAAGTGTCAAGAAATTAGTTGCAAATCTTGTAATAGTAGTACAACACAAATCCCTACCATGGGTGAAATTCTTTCTCATTAAATTCAATACCCATGCACGATTATAGATAAATTGGGTCACCTTTTTTGCTTTCTGCTTAGTCTTATCAATAATAGGAAAATATCTAGCATCTCCCATATTTTTCAATATTAAGTTAATGTAATGTGTAGCATAAGTAGTCCCATAAAGATAATTATACTTACTTTGCAATCTTCTGCCAATTGCTTTATAAGTAGAATCATTGTTAGTAAAGAACTGAACAATATTTGTTATCCCAACTTCATTCCAAATTCATCAAATATTTGAAATAAAATATCAACATTCCAAACAAGGTCGGATGCATCAGTAAACTTCAAAAACATTGTTCCTTTGCAGAATGAACCAAAAATTAACAATAGGCTCATGTCTTCTATTTATCCAACCATCATACATCATTGGACACCCATAAGTAGCCCACATCATTCTTCTTTCATCTAAATAAGTTTTTATTTCATCAATTAAAGGAACTTTGTATTCTGGACCATTAGAGGTAATAATATCTACCATAGGCTAATAATAATAAGATTAGGCAGCATTGAATATTATACTTAAATCATACCACTATATAGCCATTGTCATGTCCACATTATGAGTAGCTTCTCTAGATTATAAGGAACTACGAATTAAAGACTGAGTTTCACCTATCTTCTTTTCCCAACATAAGGTGCCATATTTCCTTTTGTTTGGTAGGAGTACTACTACTTTCCAACATCCCCATAATCATTCTAAACATCAACAAAAGGACTTCTACTACCAGTTTGGTAGTTCAATCTACTCCTTCTATCTTGCTTATGCTGATACTCTTCAAGCAATGTCTTCATTTTTCATTTGGTATCATAACTTTCTTTCTTACAAGGCTTTACATCCCCTTTGAATAAATGCTTCTTTAATCTGGTGATTACCCTACCTTTCAATTGCTTGTTACAATTCAAACAAATAGTAAGGTTCATTCCGAGAACCAATATAGCATGAGCCTAAGTTAAATCATCGAATCTTCCTATACATGAAGCGACTGGATTATCAGATGTACTTGAACTTCCTTCTACTTATATGTAAAAATAAATGAGGACATATTAAAATTAACTTAGTAACTTTGTATCAAAATCAAATTATGTACAATAATAGGAAGAAATAGAGCAACAGTAGTTCCCAACAATCATACGATACATACATGTAAGTGACCTTCATAAGCATATATAAATGATTACTTAAGAACATTTGATGATTAAGCACTTTCTTTCTAAGAAATTACCATATTTCTTAACCCAAACTACAAATATATAAATTGAGTGCTACACTTTCGCAATTATAATCCATTTTTTGTGATTACATAATTTAAACATAAAGTCACAACTCACAATTGTAACTCATTTTCTATAATTCTATCATAAAGTCACTATTATAACTATTTTGTATGATTACACAATTCAACCATAACTCACAATTATAACTCATTTGATGTGATTACATAATTTAAATGTAAACTCATAAGTTCTATCTATAACCTAATTTGTATAATCACATAATTTAACCATAAAGTCATAAATATATCCCATTTTTTGGGATTATATGATTCAAAAGTAAACTGACATCTTTAACTTAATTTGTGTAATCACATAATTTAACCTAAATTAACTAACCCATGTTTGTATATTATGAAATTAATCTATAATGTATAGTCTAATTTATAATAAAGGACAACATTTAACACTACAAGAAAATAACACATTACCGACAAAAAATTATTGGCAGAAAACATTCCTTAGTAAATTAGTAACGAAAATTTATTTTTTGTTGGTAAATTTGTTAGAAAATTATTTTTACAACCGCCAAAATATTCCTAAAACGTGGAGGGAAATTATCCCTATAACTTTCCCGATGGAATATAATGACAGAAATGTAAAGTTCATCGTAAAAGTAGGTGGCAATGGCTAGTAGGAAAAATAGTGGTTCTGTCGGTATAACTATAGTTCTGTCAGTAACTATTGAATTGTTCATATATTAAAATGACATCATTCGGATTTAATTCAAGCAACATCGTTTTATTCACGGCCTTAACTACCCCAAAGCCCTCTTCTCCCCCCTTTATTATTCTCTCTTCTCCCCACCATCAACGTCGTCGGTCCTCTTCCTCCCAAGCTTCCACTATCGATTTTTTGCTTCCTTTGGTCCATCATGCATCATTTTCAAGTAACAAACCTATTGGGTTTATTTTGTCTCCAAAAAATGAAGGTATTAAATGCATATACATATGACCCTGGGTTAGTGGATGGGTTTTGTTTGGATTGTTGGTTTATGCATTTTTAAGTTGAATTGTTGGTTTATTTTTTGTTTGAATGTGTTGTTGTTGGTAAATAATGAAAAAATGCAGTCATTTTGTTATTAGTTAGAGATAACTTGGGTTGCCTATGAATTGTTCGATGAAATGTCTCTTAGTGATGTTGGTGAGACTTGATTATTGCCTAAACTTGGTTAATGCCTTGGAATTTAAAGAAAATGCCTAAAGTAGTTACATAAGACTTGAAATGGAAAATAAACAATTATATGTAAGGTACTTTGAAACTATAACTAGTCATCATAATTAGGATTAGAATGCCTAAAGTCAATTTAAAGGAGTTAATATAAAAAAGGAGTTCATATAGAAAAAGTGGTAGCTCTCATCTACTCGTATAGTTACTTATATACATAATAACTATCAAAAAAGTGAAAGTTGTTAGGTCTTATAAAGGTGGTAGATTTTGTGGAAGGTATAATGAAATCAGACAATGTCTTAACCTATTTGTTAAATTCTTAAAAAAGCATAATTTATGTACTTAATACATAATGTTCGTCGCATTAAAATACAACAATATTGCATAAAGGCATAAACATACTGTAATGAAATTGGTTAGGAGCGTATTGAGTTATTCTTATCTTTCCTTATCATTATGGATATATGCTTCGGAAATTACTTTATGCTTATTAAGCATGATTCCTACGCTACAATTAGGAATTAGCGACAAATTTTTACTAAAATGATCATAATATTAATTTTTAACATTACTCTCACCAAAAGTCTGAAGTAAATCACGCGTTAGTATAGACTTTACGTTCAATATACAAAATACACAAGAAAGGGGGTGATTGAGCCCAAGTTTATCTTATAAATTGGCTGCACTTTCATAACTGTTAATGCACTTTTTGACTCCTAATTGTAA
>JANVCL010000001.1:20643889-20665138 GCA_026546855.1 Erythroxylum incrassatum
CAATAACAACGAATGAGAGTCTCATATGCATAAGAAATTGTTCATATATGATCTGTTTTGGAAATGATTGGATGTTATGCCTCATTGTGCAAATTTTCGAATGATAATTGTATGGTAGCATGTTTTAATATGTGATATGTAATAATTGCTGTGTTCCGGTGAACTCATCGATGATGGTTCACTCACCGATTTCGCAATTCTCAACAAAATTACAATGTGGTTTTTCAGGTACGAGACAGGAGACCTAGTTCCTTAGTCAGACTTAAGGAACCTTTTGGATAAAGTTATGGCTCAGAGGTCTGTCAGCTGACACCAGGAGTTTCTAGTTTGAGTTTTTGTGAACTGCTAGGTTTTGTAAAAGCATGATGAATGATTGGTTTTAAAAAAATTGTGATTTTCAAGTATGCTAGTTGATGCCATGTGTTAGATAGTTGCCATGCGTATATCGGTTTTGTTTTGCTCCAACATACCACTATCATAAGGTATGTACTTGGATGCCCTCAGGGTATTCGGGTATTTGCTTTATGGTAGTGGGATGTTGCATTATAACAACAGAAATGGCCTCGCCCATGTTCACCGTCTTATAACCTTTCAATCAATGGGCGCACTTGGTCGTGCAAAGTTCCTTCAAAAACATCGCATACTTCGAGACTTGCCGAATTGCATTAATAAGTAGAATGTTGATCTCTACCTTCTTGAACAATTGAAGATGTCTCTCTCTTTCTCCTCTTGCTTAGCCTTCAAACTCCTAGAACTCAAAGGAAATAGAGGCATCAGCTGAAAATCATATTTGACAGGTTTAGAATATACCTTTGGCACCCTATCAAAAGCTTCGGTTTAGGCAAGAATCAGAGGAACTGAATCTGACCTGTTCTCAGAATTTTTTGTATTATTCTATCCAGAAAGATGCAAAGAAGCATAATCTACTTTTCCTTTGAAAGTTTCGGTCATATTCTGTTCAGGAAGGGGTGGCAAAATAGAATCTATTTTAGTGTTGGGAATCACAGCCATGGGCTATTTAACATGGTCAGGGTGTGTCTCAAGTTCCTCTTCCTCGTCTAATGTAATCCCCTTCTTTTTTTGCTCAACAAGAGCCCTTCTACTACGAATCTCAACAGCTTGTAAAGGTTCCTTGGGATGCAAGGCTTGTGAGGACAGCTTGCCACTATTTTGTGCCTCGAGTTTACTCATCGAGGATGCGATTTGGCCCACTTGTTTCTCTAGATTTTGGATACTATCATCTGTTTTCTATTGAAAAGATGAGAAATTTTGTTGCATTGCAACAATGTTAATAGCCATATTTTTTACAAGTTCCTTCAAATCAGAAATTTCAAAATTAGAATTAGAAGAAGGAACTGAATTATGAGGATTTGATCTTGAGGCATAGGTTTGATTTTGTTGGAAACCAGGGGGCATTGGTGCTCTTCCTCCATTGTTCATTAGCTATTGTAGGTTTCCATAGTACAAATTCGGATGGTCGTGCCACCCCACATTGTACAATAACGAGAATGGATCATATTTGCGCTGTGGATTCGTGTTCAATCCACCACCGATCGTATGGACGTATTCTGTCGAGTTATCCTCCATTGTAGGACATAAATCTGAAGTGTGTCCACAAAGAGAACAAATTCCGCATGTCTTGACATGTTGTAGACTACCACTCATCATAGTATGCATTAGCGAGATTAATTCATCAACTTTATTTTCTAATGAACCACTACTTACCTCGCTAAAGCGTTGCATTTGCCAAACTGTTTAGAATTTTCTCCCATATTTGAAATCAAGTAATGGGCATCATCAGGTGTCTTGTCTACCAAAGCCCCTCCACTCGCGGCATCAATGATACTTCTATTTTGGGATGTCAATCCCTCGTAGAAGTATTGAATAAGAAGGGAACAAAACAATCGATTTCCTCATGTTCTGGACGATTGACGTGATCAAATGGGATGAAATTGGATGTCAGATTGAAGTTCAAGATGTGAACTACAACTTTGGTGAAGGAATCGTGGCAATCTGAAGTCTAGAAAAAAAGTTATGAACTTTCTTGATAGATTGGTTTTGGATTAGGAAAGTGCTAAAGATGCGGGCTCCACAATTAGTCAATTTCAAAGTGCATTTTTGGGCAAACGGTTGGGAATTTGGGGGTGGTTCTTAAGCCTAAATTGAAGTTCAAGAAGTGAACTACAACATTGATGAAGGAAGTGTCACGATCTGATGAATAGGAAAAAAGACATGATTTGTTTTGAACAAGTCATTCTGGAAATGGAAAGCTAGAATTGTGGAAATTAGCTGGCAAATTAAATGGGTTAAAGATAGGTGATTGTTTTTGGAAATAAACAAAACTCTTTAGTTTTTGGAAACTAATAAAACCCAAATGATAAAATTGAATTGCAAATGCAAATTCTCTATCAATTTGATAAAAATGATCTCAATCTGATAAGAGTTTTTACAATGCAATATATAAGGAAATAAAAGCAAATGAATGGTCATGGAAGAGAACCACATGTCGATTTCTCTTTAGCCATTAAAAATAAATAAAATGACATAATTAAGGAAACTAAGTAATTAAAATTGGGTTGGTAACTTAAGTCTCATAAGGGACAAACAAAACAAGATAAAAGCATTTTATTCACCAAATATCTCAGCCAAAATTAAGTTGCACTTGGGCTGAGATCTTGGGCTTCAAGCATCATCAAAGAGTGAAACATAATCTAGAATTTTTTACCGAAATAGCATCAAGAGAATGGGCTTCAAAAATCATGCATTTGTGAGTTCCAAAAGGCTCGAGTAAAGCCTGTAGCTTTATGCTTAAATTTGGCTCTTCCTCAAGCTCCTCTTCTCTAACCGAATCACTATCATCACTATCATTTGAACTTGTTGGACCAAGAACCATGTTAGAAATGTCTTCCAAGGCTGCACTTGATGGACCTCCATCATTCCCCCTCCTTCAAAGCTTTCCTGTTCGACAAAACTTTGAACCGGATTGGAACTCAAAGTATCCTCTACAGACTTGGTCAAATCATAAACATTAAAAGTATTTGAAATCTTATAAGTGTTTAGTAATTCTACCTAGTATGCATTTTGATTAACTTTCTTGAGGATTTTGAATGGGCCTTCGACTCTAGGCATTAGCTTGTTTTTCGTTTTAGAAGGAAATCTATCCTTTCTCAAGTATATCCAAACAAGATCACCTTCTTTGAACTCCACATTTTTCTTCTCAATGTGAGCTTTGGCTTTGGCATGAAGTTTGACAATCTCTAATGCTCTATCCTCTGCCTTGTATTGAATGGAATGCTAGAATGGGTTGGACTTAAATCAAGAGGAACAAGTGGGTTAGCTCTATAAACTAATTCAAAAGCAGTAAGATTTGTAGTTTTACTCGTTGAATTGTTGTAAGAAAATTTGACATGTGCAAGTAAATTATCCTAATTCTTCACATTTCCCTTCAACAAGCTTCTCAAAATATTTCCAAGACTTTGGTTGACCACCTCAGTTTGACTGTCTATTTGAGAATGGAAGGTCGTGTTAAACTTCAAAGTAATTCCTAATTTAGCCCATAAAATGTCTCCAAAAATGGCTAAAAAATTTTACATCCCTTTCACTAACAATACTCTTAGGAATTCCATGGAGTTTTACAACATTTTCAAAGTACAAAATCACCACATGAGATGCATCATTAGTTTTGTTACAAGCAATAAAATGAGTCATCTTTGAGAATCTATCTACAACAACCATTATAGAATGATGATTTCTCCTAGTTCTTGGCAAGCCAACAATGAAGTCAATACTTACATCGTCCCAAGGAGAATTTGGAACCGACAATGGCATGTATGGTCCGTGAGCTCTATTTGTCATCTTGGATTGTTTGCAAGTGTTGCATCCCTCCATAAGCTTAGTAACATCTTTCCACATCTTGAGCTAATAGAAATTTCCACTAGTCAATTCATAAGTCTTGTCTCTTTCAAACTAACCGACTAGACCTCCACTATGGACTTCTTTCAAGATAGCTTCTCTTAAAGAACATGGAGGAACACAAACAGCATCAAGTTTGAAAAGGTAACCATCATGAATGACAAAATCCCTAAAAACACCATCTTTCCTAACTTTCTCCCAAATCTCACCGAATTCACTATCTCCCTCATACAAATTCCTAGTGTCCTCAAAACCTATTACATGAGCATGCATAGTACTAAGAACATCATATCTCCTAGACAATGCATCAGCCACAACATTGTTTAGACCATCCCTATACTTCACTACAAAATCAAAGGATTCCAAATATTCAACCCATGATGCATGTCTTCTACTCAAATTGGACTGACTTTGGATGTACTTTAAAGCTTGATATACAAAATGAAAGAATTTTCCAATAAATATACACTCCAATGTTTAAGTGCACGGACCAAAGCATAAAACTCAAGATCATAAGCAGACTATTTCTTCCTAGTGTCATTTAACTTTTTACTAAAAAATGCTATTGGTCTACCCTCTTGACTCAAAACAGCCCCTATTCCTACCCCACTAGCATCACACTCTAATTCAAAAGTCAAACTAAAATTAGGCAAGGCTAAAACAAGAGCATTGATCATGGCATTTTTCAAAGTGTTAAAAGCAACTATGGCTTAAGGAGCCCACTTAAACAAGCCTTTTTCATGCAATCTATTATTGGAATTGTAATTGTACTAAAACCTTTAATGAACCGCCTATAAAAGGAACAAAACCCATGAAAACTCCTAACTTGAAATAGATTGTTAGGAATTGGTCATTCTATAACTGCATTGATTTTGGCTAGATTCATACTGATCCCATCTTTAGACATAACATAACCCAAAAAACTAATGGTGTTATCACAAAAATGACACTTCTCCATATTAACAGACAATGATTCACGATCCAAGATCTCAAAGACAAGTCTCAAATGAATGCAACGCTCATGTAAACTAGTACTATGGACCAAATGTCATCAAAGTAAACTACCACAAATTTGTTGAGGAACGGTTTAAGTACCTCATTCATGACCTTAATGAAAGTTAAAGGTGAATTGGAAAGTCTCATTGGCATGGCTAACCATTCATGGAGTCCTTCATTTGTTTTGAACGTCGTCTTCCATTCATTGCCTTCTCTCACATGGATTTGGTGAAACCCATTTCCAAGATCAATTATAGTGAACATTGTAGCTCCATGTAACCGATCTAGCATATAATCAATTCTTGGGATAGGAAATCTGTACTTGATGGTAATCTTTTGACAGCTCTTGAATCAATAACCATCCTTTATTTGCCATTCTTTTTAGGAACAACAAATGCAGGCACAACACAAGACACACTCTCTCTAATGAAACCTCTCTTTATCAACTCATCAACTTGCTTTTGTAATTCATCATTTTCTTTCGGGCTCATCCTATAGGAATTTTGTGGGGAATTAGAGCTCTGGGAGTGAAGTTGATTTCATGTTGAATGGCTCTAAGAGGAGGCAGGCCTGTTGGAAGGGTTTTAGGGAAAACTCTCACAAACTCATCAATTAAAGATTGTACCTCACTAGGAATTGGGTGGTTCGATTTGGGTTCATCATCAATGTCAATGGGAATGTTACTAGGCAGATCTTGCATGATGGAACTCTTCTCCTCATTGGAAAGCAATCCAATGGCTCCAACTTCTCTTCTCTTCTCTTTTCTGGCAACAAAGGTTTGAGTAAGATTTTTTTTTACCTCTATAGAAAAATGTGTAAGTATTTGCTCTCCCTTGACGATGCACATCCTTGTCAAACAACCATGGCCTTCCAAGAAGTAAATGATAAGTCATCATAGGAATTACATGGCAATAAACTTCATCTTTATATTGCCTAATTGCAAATGGAACAAGACAATTCTTTGCCACTCTAATTTCATGTTTTTAATCTAACCAAGTCAGCTTATATAGAGTGTGCCAAGTGGCTCAGTTTTCAGACCCAATTTATCAACCATTTCACTAGTTACAACATTCTGACATGCTCCACTATCTATAACAACTTCACATAATTTATTTTTTGTCGAAAACCTAGAATGAAACAAAGACTTTCTCCTCCAATCCTCCTCACTTTTGTCGCAATTTTGAACTCTCAATAATACAAGCATTTCACCATCTAACACATTTGCATCACAAACAAGTGCATCTTCCTCATCACACAAATTAGGTCGTGCATCATCACTAGCAAATTCAGCATGGTACAAGTCATTCTCAATTTCTTCAATCTCTTTAATGATCATAACTTTTCTAGTGGGACATTCGGTTTGAAAGTGACCGTAACCTTGACATTTTAAGCATTTGAGGTAGTTTTTGGACACACTTTTGGTGGGTGGGGCAGATTGGACATTTCTTGGTGTGAAGGGTATGTTTTGAGCATTGGAAGTGGGTTTGGATGGTGGGGTGTAGGTCGACTTAGGTGGGGTAGAATTGAATGCATTAGCTTGGTGGCTTGCTTTGGACGGTGGAGTGTAATTTGATGGGACTAAAGCATATTTGGGTATAAACTTGTTTTAACGAGTGTGTTTAAGGCTAGTTTTACTTCTAAAGGCTAATCTTTTCAATTCAAGAAAGGATTCATAAGTTTAGAAATTAACCATATCTTGAATGTCTTGTTTCAATCCTTTGAGATATCTTCCCATGATCATCTCCTCAATCTCTTTTACTTCATACTTCATCAAGAATTCTTCAAACTTCATGGTGTATTGCTCCACGATTTTGGTGTCTTGTTTAAGGCTCAACATTTGATCAATGAGTCTTTACCTATAATGTGGAGGCAAAAATACAACATCCATCTCTTCCTTCATCCGGTGCCATTGATTGATTCTAAGCCTCCCTTCTTTAACTCTTTTTTTTTTGTAAATTCTCCACCAAAGGGCTACATACCCTTTCAATCTCATTGCAACCAATTTCATCTTCTTATCCTCAATCATGTCTCTCAATTCAAAAGCTCTCTTAATTGCATAAACCCAATCAAGTTAAACATCAACATCAATCTTACCATGGAATTCAGGCAAATCAACCTTAAAGTTGAAGAATTCTTCTTGTCTTTCCCTATGGATAGGTTATGGGAGATATCTATTGGCTACTCTTCCTACTCTTCCATGGAATAGCCCTCTTCCTCTTCCTCTAATGACGTCTCCACAGCCTGCTATAATTGGGCGTTCATCTTCACCAAATTCCTCATTAACCAAATCTTCTTCTTTTGAATGTTGATTAACCAAAGGGGAATTCTTTATCCAAGACCTCGTTTTTGGCTTTAAGGGCCCCCATCTCAAGCCTCATCCTCTCAAATTCAGCTGCCAAATTTTGATTATCACTAGTAGACATGGTATTTTTGGATTGTTGAACATCAAAAAGGGTTGGGGAAAAGGTCCAAGACGTTTAATTCCGTTCTCTGATACCAACTGGTGGCGTGTTGGTGGCTATGGTGGCTACTGGTGGTGGTGATTTGAAAATTTGACAATTTTAGTCTTATCGGGGGAAACAAAACAATCGATTTCTAGCTCATGTGTTTAGACGATTGGTGTACTCAACTAGGATGAAATTGGATGCCAAATTGAAGTTCAAGATGTGAACTACAACTTTGGTGAAGGAATCGTGGCAATCTGATGTCTATAAAAAAAAGTTATGAATTTTCTTGATAGATTGGTTCTGGATTAGGAAAGTGTTGAAGCTGTAAGCTCCATAATTAGTCGATTTCAAAGTATATTTTTGGGCAAACGGTTGGAAATTTGGGGTAGTTCTTAAAGTTAAATTGAAGTTCAAAAAGTGAACTACAACATTGGTGAAGGAAGTTTCACGATCTGATGAGTAGGAAAAAAGATATGATTTTTCTTGAATAGGTCGTTCTGGAAATGGAAAGTTGAAATTGTGAAAATCGGATGGCAAATTAAATGGGTGAAAGATAAGTGATTGTTTTAGAAACAAACAAAACCCTTTAATTTTTGGAAACTAATAAAACCCAACTGATAACATTGAATTGCAAATGTAAATTCTCTCTTAATTTGATAAAAATGATCTGAATCTGATAAGAGTTTTTATAATGCAATATATAAGGAAATAAAAGCAAGTGAATGGTCATGGAAAAGAACCATATGTCGGTTTTTCTTCAGCCATTAAAACAACAATAAGATGACATAATTAAGGCAACTAAGTAATTAAAATTGAGCTGGTAACTTAAGTCTCCTAAGGGACAAATAAAACAAGATAAATGCATTTTATTCACCAAATATCTTCGGTCGAAATTGAGCTGCCCTTAAGCTGTGATCTTGAGCTTCAAATATCATCAAAAAGTGCTACATAAGCTGGATTTTTCTACCGAAATAATATCAGGAGAGTGGCCTTCAAAAATCGTGCATTTGTGAGTACCAAAAGGCTTGAATAAAAACTTCTAACTTTTGACTTAAATTTGGCTCTTCCTCAAGCTCTTCTCTCCAACCGAATCACTATCGTCGCTATCATTTGAACTTGTTGGATCAAGACCCATGTTAGAAATGTCTTCCAAGGCTGCACATGATAGACCTCCATCAAAATCTCTTTAAACCAGGGATAAAAATCCATTTCGTTCTCGCTCAAAAACTCCAAATCTATTTCGTTCTCTCGGTCATTACTTGCATGCAATCAGTTAATCCAAGTGATCAAAGGGCTTCGCGGAAATGGACGATCAAAACTTAAAAGTTAACTGGATTTCAATCTTTATGATATTTGCATTACGTTTCAATAGAACAGATCAAAAAATATTCTGTAACCGCTCAAAACGTCTGTGCTTATATGCGACTGTGAATGCAAGGACTATTACTTGACGATCTATTAACATAATAAGCCAAGTGCTTCATTCAGATAGCTATCCGCCCATGTCCAGATGGTCTAAAACCAGGTAAAATCTTTCAAGTTTCAATCACCGTTTAAAGGGAGCGGCGTATTGTAGGCCATCACTATTTGAGGCAATGAAAGATGATCTAGCAGTAGATAATCTGAATTTTCTTGTTGAATTTTTCCTACCATGCACAAATGTTTGACATACCAAATTGAATTGTCTATTGAGTTTTCGATGCTTCATGATCATCCGGATGAGAAGGAATTCTGCTGACAAGCCATACAAGCACTACACCGATAAGAGCACCTGAGAGATGTGCAATATGGTTCACACTCTGTGTTGGATGGCCTCCACCATACGTGCCCGACAATGCAGCTGAAGCTTGAGCTGCCTCCATTACCTGCAGCAACAAGAAACATATAAAAATTTGCAGCGCTTTATGCAAGATTCCGAAAGACACTAGATTACGATTCTGACTTAAACTGAAATGTTCATGTTCATGAATAAGAATGCAACAAAGGAGTCAATGGGCAATCAAAATGATCATACATTTCCATTACTTGTATTCAGAAAGTAGTATTCTTTGCATCATTTCGAAATCCAATATTGATAATACTTGGAGCCCATACTTCTTCTCCCTTCTAGGCATTTTTAGAAGAACATTTAAAAATGCCTAACCTTCTGCAGGCCAAAAAACTTTGCTATAAATAAGAGAAGAATTTACCTTCTCCATAACAAATTGACCCAATATAAGAACTTCAAGGATCTTTCTCCAGTCCCATGTTATCTAGAAGCGATAAAAAGTTGTTAAAAAGTAGACTTATTGATCTCATACACATACTAGCTGATATACAATTGAAAGTACCTTCACAAGAACACTGATCGCAAACAATCCAAAAACTGCACCAGAGGCTCCAACCGAGATAGAATTTCTTGGTAAAACTAACCATGAAACGAGGTTTGCACCTACACCAGTAAAAATATACGAAAGCCAGAGTGCAAAATTTCCTTCCTCTTCTTCAACAAGCTTCCCTGTTAGAAAGAATGTCACGATCAATTGTCACATTAATAAGACATCCAGAACCTTGTCCATTCTCTAATCAACTAGCAAAAATCAAATCCTCACCAAAGATGTACAAGAAGAAAAGATTGCTGGAAAGATGTCCCCTGAAGAAAAAGTTTCAAAGTAAGAAATAAAAATCAATGACTAATGTATGACAAAAGAATTAGCTTTTCTGTAGGTTCTATCCACCCAGTAAAAGATATTGAAGATTGACGTTTTATCACCCTAGACAGAATGAAGATCTCACCAGTTAGCGTGGCAGAATGTCGCTGTGACAAACTGGTACCAAGCTGGCCAATTGTGTTACAAGTACAGAGTCTTGATGCCGCGAGCCTTTACCAAACTAGCGTCAGCTTCATTATCTCAAGTTAAAAACTATACCAGATTTTATCAGCAGAGAAAGGAACGTTTTCTATAACGCATGCAAGTCATCATCCGGTGCCCATTTTGTTAAATTTTCATCATCCGGTGAAAGCCCATTTTGTTAATTTTCCTCAGCAAACTGTGCCATGGTGCAAAAACAATGATTACCATGTAGCACCAAGTTACTC
This sequence comes from Erythroxylum incrassatum, assembly GCA_026546855.1. Lineage (NCBI taxonomy): Eukaryota > Viridiplantae > Streptophyta > Magnoliopsida > Malpighiales > Erythroxylaceae > Erythroxylum > Erythroxylum incrassatum. Next base: position 20,654,324 of record JANVCL010000001.1, read on the forward strand.
GTAACTCGCGTTGCTTTAACTTAAAATAAGCAAATTCTGAATGCTCTCGTGCTGCTTCCATACACATATGTATCAAGTTTGCTCTCAAAATTCTGCTTTTGGCCAGAGGTTCGAAATCCGAAAACCTACACGTCTTCATGTCTCATTTTCTCTCACGTGATAAATTGTCAACAACAAGAAGGGAAGAAATTTGAGGTAACAAATACCTGAAAAAAGTGATCAGCTACAAATATTCCAAGATTGAGAAGTATAATCCAGAATACGCCATTCACTTGCTTTTCAGGTTTCTTTCTGCTTCCAGGCTTATCAAGTTCAAGGTGATGCATGATATCTATCACAAAAGTAGAGATATAAGTCCTGTAACCTGTACTCGTATCTTTTCTCTAGACCCAATGTTCCCAAGCCTAAATTCATTAGCTAGAAAGTAAAGAAGACTTGCAAAAAAAAAAAGGTATTATTAACTCCCGCTACCTTGAACAAATGCAGGCACAAAGTTTGTCTACGAGTCTAACTTCCTTGAAAACATAATTAGTTACAAGCCCCAAAGGCTAAAGACAGTCTCTAATGCCATTTCCTAGGATTTAGAAACAAGCTGGGTACGAAGCCAACAGTAAAGTGTCTTGGTCACTTACGCACCAACTGATCGTTAAATTTCCCATGAAAGAAATGGCGAAAAACATCGCCGAGATAACAAACTTAAAAACTTGTCCTACACCAGAGTGATAAGCGCGAAAATTCACCTGAATTATTCATCCTACACAAGAGCCGCCTTTGAGCAGGCAGAGAAGGAAAGAAACAAGAAGTGAGTGGTCGGGCGTGTTTTGGGAGAGAACCAAGGAGATTAAAATTGGTGAAATGGACATGATACGCAATAATAGGAGTTTGCGGTAAGGAACTGCGAGGTCTGAGGCTGTGTAGTTGGTACAACAGAAGCTGCGCCATTCACTACTTTTGTTTAGGACAGAATCGCTAAGAAAAGAGGATTTTCCTGGCTAAAAGCTGAACGATGAGCGCAGGTTGGATTCGAGACCGGCAACTGCGGACCAGCCTTCACATTGGATTTGATAATGTGATTTGGTTTACTTTGTTGTTTTTGTAGTATATTATACATATGACTTGGATATCTAGCCCAAAGGTTAAATACATGAAATGGACTAACGCTTGCACCTTACGAATGGCAGGCCTACGTCAGGGCAACCAGCGACTCTACATTACTAATCATTAGGCCGAACATCCTTCAGCCTGGCACAGAAAAGAACTACGCCAACGCTTATTACCTTCTGTCATCTTTTTAATCTATCATATATTTCGAAGAAATAATTGATAATTATCCCAGGTTAAGGTTGACTTCACCTTCTCCAATGATTCAGTGCGTAAGAATATATAAAAGTTAGTAGGAAATAAGTTTATTTATTAGCAAAAGTACTTTAGAAGTTATCAATTCATCTATAGAATATTTAAAACCAATGATGTAATCTATGTTGCTGATCTTATATGACATTAAACATGGGATCTAAGTATATCATATTTTATTACTTTATGAATAAATGATCGAGTTGTGTCTTGTTCAATAAATTGAGTCTTATATTCTTTGATTTGGGTTGTAATCAAGTATACTTCTTATGATTATGGAGAATCTCCGTGAGAAGTACTATTGCTAGACTTAATCATTATTTTCAACGTTGATTTCCACTCTTGCAAAATCGGGCAAACATAGTGTCAATAAAGTTTGGGAGCTTATAGAGGGGCTTAGATCATACCAATTATTATACCAAAATTAGATGAAAGTTTCATTACCAACGCAGTTTTAGTATTATTGTTTATTTAACCCCCTCAGAGGATGTGTTTGGTTGTCCATTGTTTTTTGTATTTAAGTTTATGCTCTAAATGCTTTACTCTTATGGAAATATGCATTTTTCTATTTCGTCTATAATGATTCTTTGTCTATTAGAGGCTTTTATAACCTCTAGTCTTACCAAAAATAAAAAATTGATTACTATGATTAATTTAACCTCATTCCACCTTCTTTCGTTTTTGTACAAATCTTCGACCATTTGACCTTGACACTTATGAAATTATCACCTTTACCACTCTAGAGAAAGTTTTTATGAAGTTTTTAACGGTTTTGATCAACTCTATAAGTCAATGGAGGTGCAAGGTCTATTATATTTGCATCTAGTTAAGGTCAGCTTGGATTAAAATCTCCTATTCTACTGATAACATAACTTTTTATAAGTTTGATCTATAAGAGATTGACAATAAGTTTATTTAGATCTTTTTGAGGTGATTGTTATACCTAGATATTCAAAAAGGCAAATTATCTTGAATGAACTCTGTTAAAGGAACTATTTGCTCTTCTGACATTAAGGAACTTGAAGATAAAAGAATGTAGCTTTTGCTATTATTAGCAACGAGACCTAAGTATCTTCTAAAAACATTGAAAGACATAGTTAGGATTTAAATAAACTCATAGCTGGCACCATAAACTAGTATGAAGTCATCAGCAAAAGAAAGGCTAAAAATTTTGTGGCCCTTTATTGGCAACAAAAGGGATGGTGAATTAATTGTTGATAAATTTAAACAATTATTTATCATATAATCAATGCAATTGAAAAATAATCAAGATATGTTGGAAAATAGATTATGTAAATCAATAACATAATTAAACAATAATTTTAAAAGTGTAGGGAAGAAGAAACGTGTACTAATTTAAAGTTATTCGGTAAACTTTCCTTGCCTATATCCACTTACCAAGACTCTTCTAGAAATTTTTACTATGTCTCTTCTTTCAACTAGGAGAAGAGGAACCCTATTACAATAATCTTATTATCCATTAATAAAGAGCAACTCTTCTTATAATCTTTCTCTAAGGTCAAGAGTAATCCCACTCACAAAAGAATATACAACTCAAAAGATCTTACTTGATCACTTCTATAACCTTAAAGGCTCACTCACTTAAAATGCTTTGAAAACCTCTTAGAAATGTGTATGCAAGACACCAAAAAATTTCTCATGTCTAAACATATGAAACTATATGTTTATCACTGTTGGGGGAAAAACTAGCTGATAGAAAAAATAACTAATCATTGACAATGACTATTTTTTATACATTGGTTAACCACTATTGCATATTGGTTGACTGATGTAATAGCTGTTGGAATATTAGTTGACCATTACGACATATAGGTGGACTAATATAGCACATTGCTCAACCAATGTACTATCTTATATTTTTACAAACTCCAAGTACATAAGTTTTAACAACTTGAGCATTTATTATTCAACTACTAACCTATATAAGTTAACTAATACACCTAAAATCATGATTCCAACATCTTTGAATGCTCAAATTTATTTTTCTTGATGTGAAAATGATTTAGAAACTTCTCTAAATGTATTTTAAAGTATGTTTTAAGGATACATGGTTTTCTTTGAAATCAAAACTTTAGTTCCTCTTATTGATTGGAAAGATTCATGCAATAAGTTAAAATAAAGATGTGTTTATGTATAATGAGCCTTTAAAATATCAACGTGACCAAGTATGAAGTGCAATAAATATTACATATTCATTTATAGCATTGTTGTAACTTGTTCTTTCTTACTTTTGATTTTGTTCTTCACTTATGACCTTACTTGGTTTAACAATCATCCTTTAATTCCTTTTTCTTCTAATGACTCTGTCATCTCCATAGCTTGAGCAGACAAAACTACTGGGAGGACAATCCTCTCCTTAACCTTCCATCCCTCTCCCTACTTCTGAGAAACTTGGCTTTGAGATGCCCCCTTAGCCCTCTCCCTTCCAAACCTTTTTTCTCACCAACCTTAACCGAAGCTACTTGCCCACCAACTACTACTATTGCCTCTTGTTCTTCCATTCTAGCTCCTTATAACACACCTATACCTTGTGTTTCTTTTTTGAATCTAGAAGGCTCCTTACTATTACATCTTGCTCTAGGTATTAAAAAAACTTGGCTACATGTTATAGGAGATAGGTCTACTAACACTAAGTTTTCTTGCATCCCTGATTCCTTAGAGAATGGTCAAGGTATCATCTACTAATGATGTGATTTAAGTTCTAACTATAAGCATACAATATAGCTGCAACTAGCACTGATGAGAAAGGGTCAACCTCATAAGGACTAAAATTACTATGTCTTTTTATTATCCAGTATAAAAAACTATATTGATGATAATTGGTCAAATTCAAAATTAAAACCATAAACTAAAATAAATCAACATAATTGATTAACTAGAACAAAGATTAAACTAAGAAATAATTATATAAGGTAGTGTTACCTAGATTTTTAATCACTGTAGGGCTTGTTAAGCAATCATATTTTCATTAATAAATTTATTCTATAGTTTATTGGACCATAGAAATTTCTCAATTATGTTACTATCTTTCTCAAGACTGTTGGCATCTAATCCTAAATTAATTGAAATCTTTTTCTAATTAAAACTTCTAGAATTTCATAATTAATTTATGAATTTCACAATTAGGTTTGACCTTAATTTAGAAGATTTATGTCGACCTATCTCTAAGTTTACACACAACTCCTTTCAATTATGCTAGATATATTCATACAAAGGATTGTTGAATCTCAATTACATGAAATCACACAGGATTCAATAAGCCAACAATATTAATTCAAAAAAAACAAAGAACATATAATTGAATCTCAATGAAGCTAAAAAAATTAAATTAAACTAAATTTACTACAAAGTCTATCTAGAGATTCATCTAATCCAAGTACCAATAAAGGTCTAGTTCTTAATAATAGAAGAAATAATATTAAAAATAAAATAAAACCAGAAAATCAAAAGAATTACATTGAAATCCCTTATACTCTTTATGATATCCACTTTAAATGTGTCCCCTTACTTGTTCTTCATTCTACTAAGCCATCAATTTGTGTTTCTCGAGCCTTCCTATTTATGTTTCCTCTTAATTTCACCTTTTATAGCTTAAAAATTAGGGTTTTGGGTGGTACATAGTCTCCTACACGGGCATTTATGATGGTCGTGTTGATTAGAAATCACAAAATTCTTGAATCTAGCATGAACACAAGCTTAAAATGTGCACTTTGGCATTAGACATAGGCAGTTCCATATGACACGGGCATGTTTAGTTACCATGTAAGTCTTTGGAACCATGTTACCATCAATATGGGTGTGTTGATATCGACATGGGTGTGTCTAGAGACTATGTAAATTTTTAACTTCTTCATAAATTGGTCAAAATGGTTCTAAGATACCCCAAACATGTCCCAATTAATTTATTTTGCTGTGAGTTTGTGAGTTATAACCTAAAATCACAATAGAAAAAAGAAGAATAAACTAAACATGGGACTAAAAATATATGACTAAATTAGCACTTATTGTACTCTCCCGCACTTGAACATTTGGTTTTCCTTAAGCAAATCAATTTCATTACTCTTAAATTAATAAGAAATAACTTTGGGAAATCATTAAGCAAATCCAAGATACCCGTCAAGATTCTCCATTATTCATTTAATTGCAAAGTTTATTGAATTGTCAAGCACTTCTATTTACATCAAATTATAAGTCTATCCAATTCACTCTAAAATTCTTAAAAATTTCAACACAATTCATATCGTTCCGCTTAATGCATAAAGTGAACATATATGAGAAAAATGATAAAAACTTCAAAAAAATCGTACACTTACTTAAAATAAAACGCTAAATTTAAAAATCTTAGGAGCATTTAGAAGCTTATTTGAAAAGTTATATGGCATTTTAATGTAAAAATAAACATATTATCTTGAATCCAATCACTCAACTAAGTCACTATCTGTAATGGCTACTAACACCACTCTTTAATTTAATCTTTCGTTAGTATAAAACTGGCAAAATGAAATTATTTATGCGGGTTATTCACATGCTACTATTATCTTTATCTTTTTTAATATATGGGGTTAAATTGCTTAAAAATAATTAACATTTAACTTAATTTATCTGCAAATGATACATCAAATACCATAATGCAAATCAAGTATTCATTCTCAAAATTAATGAACTAAATTGAAATCAACTTAATCATCAAAACTCACAACTATTTGCCTAAACAACTCAAATCGCAACCATAACCAAACTCATAATGAATCATCTTGATCAAAATCTTCTTTAAAAAATTTATTGAACTATTAACAAAATTAACTTGAATGCTAAATTGCTTCCCCACACTTAAGTTATACATTGTCCTCAATATACAAATCATGTAGATCAATGAAAAATATGAAAAATAATAGTAGGATATGAGATCCCATATCGGTTGGAAAAGGAAACGAAGTACGCCTTATAACAGTACGGATACCTCTCCCTTACATATGCATTTTTCATGGTCTAATGCACTGGATTCCATCGGAACTCTTAGGTTAAATGTGCTTGTGTGAGAGTAGATCTAGGATGGGGACCTCCTAGAAAGGCCTTGGGAAAAGCAAAACCGTGAGAACTTGGCTAGGCCAAGACCCAAAGCGGACAATATATGTAAGTGGGTGATCCCACATCAGTTGGAAAGGGAAACGAAGTATGCCTTATAAGGGTACAGATATCTCTCCCTTATAGACGCAATTTTCATGGCCTAATGCACCAGATCCCATCCCATCGGAACTTCGAGATTAAATGTTTTTGGGTGAGAGTAGTTTTAAGATGGGTGACCTCCTAAGAAGGCCTCGGAAAAAGCAAAACCGTGAGGGCTTGGCTGGGCCAAGGCCCAAAGCGGACAATATCTGTAAGCAGGTGATCTGGGCTATTACAAGTAGTATCAGAGCTGGTACCCGAACTATTGTGGTAGCTAGGCTGGACCCTAAATAGGGCTAGGCCCTAAGGGGGTGGAGAGTGTAAGATCCCACATCGGTTGGAAAGGGGAATGAAGTATGCTTATAAGGGTACAAATACCTCTCCCTTACAGACGCGTTTTTCATGGCCTAATGCATCGGATCCCATCGGAACTCCGAGTTTAAATGTGCTTGCGTGAGAGTAGGTTTAGGATGGGTGACCACCTTGGAAGGCCTCGGGAAAAGCAGAACTGTGAGGGCTTGGCTGGGCTAAGGCCCAAAGCGGACAATATCTGTAAGCGGTTGATTTGAGATGTTACATAGGAGGTAAGGACAACTAGCAGTCCCCTGATAGTAAAAGACTTGCAACCTTATCCAATGATCTTACATCCATCTAGTATTGTCTTCTCTACTTTAACGCAAGGGGTCACGTAGCCTTTATAACCTGTGAAACTCTATCAAATCTTAAGTAACAAAATTAGGATAATAATTATTAAGATTATAAAATAATTAAAATACTAATGAAAATCGTATAAACTACTCAAACAAAACAACAACACCTAATTGTTTGTGTTATCTCTTAATTAGCACTTGTTTATGAGTCTTTTAACTATACTTCATACTAAGTCCTTCTTCCACCTTGATTTATAATTAGTAGCTTGATTCCACCATTTTCCTATGTAAGGGTTCACTAGCCTATAAATAGGCCATATGCTATAAGATAATAAAGACAAAGGTATCAAATTAATAAAGCTAAGTAAATCTACTAATGTCCTTTTTAGTAACAAACTATAAATACAACAAGGATTAATAAACCCCCTGGATCTTTAATTGACTCTAAATTTTGTTTCGTCAAAAGTAGGAACATTTCGTACTTAAGATGAATATTGTAATTCATCAATAACGACTTTGTTTGGCTCCTTCTCTTCATATTCCTCTGTCTCCTCTTCCTTCTCTTTTTAACATTAGCTTCCTCTTTTTTTTAAACTTCTAGCTTCTCTCCACTCCATAAAGTTAATGTATACACATGTTCCCTCAAATCTGGTTCAATGTATCTATATAGAACTCCTAGTTCTTTATTTTTATAGAGGCATTCCTCAATTGAAGTAACAAATTTTAAAGGCAACCTTAAGATATCAATACTCCTCTTTTTGTTGTTATTGTATAAATCTGAATGAAGCATAATTGTTCCATGCAAAGTTGTAATAACTGCTCCACTATAGATTATAAATACTATTATATTGGGTATCTTGAGGCTTATTCTCCATGTAAATTGGATGCTCCCATATATAACATGGTACTTGACATTCATGACTACGATAGTTACCCCAAAAAATGTCACAACACATCATGGATATTGGTTGAGCCTCTAGATACATATCACTGTGCCTCTCATTCTAAGCTTCCAAAGCTGCCATAAGTGATGACATACCATAATCCCCTTGAGAATGCAATCCTTCCTATCCTTCCATTGTATTAGTGGTCATAATAATATATATCCCAAGTCCTGAAAATAGACCACAAACACAAATTCAAGAAAGAAAGCCCTAAAGATAAATTTTACATAAGATATAAAAAGAAAAAAAGAAAAAGAAGAAAGAAAAATAATGGAAAGATTAGTAGAAATCAAGTTTTCCTAATATCATATTCTTTGGCAATGTCACCAAAAAATTAATAATGTGATTTAGTTTTAAGCAAAATAACATAATGTAGTTATAACTAGTACTGACAAGTATGAGTTGATCCCACGAGGACTAGAATTACTAATACTTACTATATTTCTATTATGTAGTACAACAAACTTATGGTGATGGTAATTGATCAAATTCAAAATTAAAACAATGACCTAAAATAAGTCAACTCAATTGACTAACTAAAACAAAGATTAAACTAAGAAACAATTAAAGAAGGTAGTGATACCTGGAATTTGAATCCCTATAGGACTTCTCAAGTAATCATGTGATTTGCGTTGAACATACCATTAAATAAAACCTAACTTTGTATGACTAAATTTGTAGTAGTGTTGAGAAAGAATCATATCCATAAAGAGTTTGTGCCTAACTTTATAATGAACAAACCAATATTTAGAATAGAGGGTCTTGGTTAATTTAATTAAACAATATAAAACTAACTATTGAAGGTAACTCAAATCAATGAGTGTAAAATTGCTAAAATTAAGTTATAAATAGTTTTTTATATTTCAAACTTTTTCTAAGCATCAATTTTGTCTGTAGGCTTGTATCATTTGGATATTCTTTCCATTTTTAAGATGTATCTGTAAAGTTATTTTCAAATCAACTGTTATTGTAAATGGTACATATCTAAATGGTGTTTTTTATATTAGATTTGCAAAATATTGCTTGTTATAATGCAACATATACATATGCCAGAATTAAAAGATGTGTTAAGAATGAAGCTTCTTATATGTTATGGAAATAGAGATGTGATCTCTATAGAGAGAATCAAAAGAATAAAAATGGATGGAGTACTTAGTACTCTAGATTTTACTAATTTTGATACCTATGTGGATAGTATAAAAGGAAACCAGACAAATATTGAAGTAAATCACACGTTAGTACAACCTTTATATTTGATATACAAAATGCACAAGAAGGGGGGGTTGAATTGTGTATCCCTTTTTGAAAACAATAATCCCCTTTTTTAAACAACTTGCTTTTCAGAAATATTGCGTAAACGTATCACGAAGTATTGTAATTCGCTTCTAAGTACTTGTATAAGACAATAAGAATAAAAGTTTAGAGTTAAAAGTTGAAAGTAAGAATCGACACAGCAGATTTATACTGGTTCACCCCAAATCGTGGGCTACGTCCAGTCTTCATAATCTTTTCTGAGATTTCACTAAACTTCTTAAAATTACAAGTATTCTTTTCTCCGAGCCTTTTCAGGTCTCTATAGCAAGTATTCTTTTCACACTTAGCCTCTTCAGGCTATCTGCTTTTCTTCTTTCTACTGAAAGATATTTCAAGCTTCGTTACAGACAATAGTAGCCCTACAATTTAGTTCAATGAATAATATTTCTAGCTTTTGAATCTCTAGCTCTTGTAAAACTCATTAACTTCTGCAGTCTTTGACTCCGACTTGTATTTATAGCCTTCGTCTTCAACCGCTTCTTGATAACTGCTTCTTTCTTCTTGTTTCTTGATCTTTACACTACAAGAGTTAAGACATTTAGCGATAATTTTTTTGTAACTAACTATTATTTCGTCACAAATACGAGGTTTTTTGTGACAAGACAATTGATTGACGCTATTGTTTAGATTAATTGTGATGATTTATTTTTTTGTCACTAATATGATAGTAATTGTGACAATTTAGTATCTTTCATAATTAAGTTGTTACTATTAATATACTAATAGTGACAACTTTTTTTATCACTAAGTTTTGTCATTAAAAGCCTATGCAATTTGGCGCCAAAAAATTGTAATTGTGACAAAACATATATTAGTAACTAATATTTTCTATTTGTTGTGATAAAACATAATTTGGTCATTAATATTTTTTCTTTTTGTTATGAAATGTTTAATCATCAAATATTGTTTTGGCGCCAAAAAAATTGTAATTGTGACAAAACATATATTAGTAACTAATATTTTCTATTTGTTATGACAAAACATAGTTTGGTCATTAATATTTTTTCTTTTTGTTATGAAATGGTTAATCGTCACACAATATTTAACTTGTTGTGACAAAAAATTTTGTCAATAAATATTCAATTAATTAGTGTCTACTTTATATTGTCACAATAACTGAATTATAACTACGGTCATAACTATTCGTAATTTAGTGACAAGTTTTTTGTGACTACATATTTTTGTCATCACAAATATAATATTTTTTAGTGTCAAAACAATTGATTGAGACTATTGTTTGGATTATATGTGATGATTTATATTTTTGTCACTAATTCAATGGTAATTGTAGCAATTTAGTATCTTTCACAGTTAAATTGTCACTATTAATATATTAATAGTGTTAAATTTTATTTTATCACTAAGTT
>JANVCL010000001.1:20687073-20712569 GCA_026546855.1 Erythroxylum incrassatum
TAAATCATTAGAATCCTCCATAACACTCAAGGGAGCTAATAGAGTCAACCAATCCACACCAAATCCAGAAATTGTCTAAAAAATACAACAAACACCATTCTACTCATTAGACAAGGCCATGTTCAAAACCATACTACATCACCTTTTATTAAACATATGCAAAACACAAGAATACTCAAATGTCTTTCATTTCATTAAATGCTCATAGATTCATTCATACTTTTCATTCATTACAAGGAATCATACTATATTTCCTCATTAAATTTCATTTAATAATTTTTAATTTCCAAGAAAAGTTCGGGGTCCAAAATAAAAGCACGTTGACTATATACATTAATTATTATATATAAAAATATCATTGCATTATACAAATAAGTATTACTATTACTTTAATGTGTCAATAACATAATAGGGTATTAAGAATATCATCATAAGATATAAAGAATAGCACAACACCATACAAACTATACAACAATTCCATATAAAAGATATCATTACACTATACAAATAAGTATCAAGTTTACTTTAATATGTTTATGCCATAATTAAGTATAAAAAATATCAATATAAATATAGAGAATACCATGACTACATAAATTATATCATAACTCTATATAAAAGTACCAGCACACTATACAAATAAATACTATCTTTACTTTAATATGTCAATACCACAACTAGATATAAAGAATACCATCACAACTTATTAAAAAAACCACAACTCTCTACAACAAATAACATCACACTATAATCAAAGTACAATTTATTATAGTTTTGAAACACTAATTTTTTAGTTCACCAAATGTTTTTTATATGATCCTAAGTAGATTAACTTCTATGTTATTTTTGAATTCCATTTATTACATATTCATTTTTATTTCTAAAAAAATATCATATATTAATTCATTATAAAAATGGTTAATCTTTTGTGAAATATTGTATATGTTTTTTTAACATTTAAACCGCTCTAAAGCAATCATAGTAAATGTACTAAATTTCAATATAAAAGAATTCCCTGATGAATTTTGAAGTGCAAAAGATTACAAGATCAACAGTATCTCATGACACTAAATATAAATTTAAGCATCTCAAGTGGTGAGATGATGCTATTAAAAAAACCCATCAAACGATTATCTTTGTCTTCTCAAAATCAAGAAAATTGTAACCCCCTCAGGAAAACAAAGAAAAAATAGAAAATGAAAAGTATATTTGAGTTGATCGCTAAAAATCTTGCTCCTTACATTCAAGCATTATAATAATATTCAGCCTAATCACTCAAGTAGCTCTATGTAACAAAGACATTACATTTCTATTTATAAGTGGAAAATTAATTTAATACCTAAAATGGATTTGACAATTAATCTTTACATATCCATGTGAAAATTGCCATTTTATGCATTCATAACATTTTCTAAACTATTCGTCTTTTATGTCAAAATGACTAAAGAATCAAACAGTGAACTCAAAATTCAGAATAGTATCCTGAATGCAAGTACACATGATATTTGAATGGGTAAAGCAAAGAGCCAAAACAACATTTTCCCCTAATAGATATTTCAGTATTCCATCTTTAGGTTTCTGTTAATATAATTTAGAATTTCCGGTAAGTTTCTCAGGAATGAGGTGGATAACACATATGGAAAAAAAGAAGATTATAGCTTGAATTGTAAGTAATTCATTTCTCAAAATTGTTTCTGTTCATACCATATAAAAGAAATAGCTTTTCTTTAGATTATCGAGGTATCTATTTTAAACGCCAAGAATTTTATTGATTCTTTATAAATGTTCTCCCAACATAATGTTTCCAAGAACTACACAGGGCATTAGTTCAGTTATCAAGGATTAATTTTAGATGTTTGTTTGGTCAGTCCATTGGTTTCAGAGGTACTATAAATCACAATAAAGAGTTGTTCATAGCATAACAAAACCAAAGTGTTGTAAAGAAGAGCTATAGACCATACTTAGCTATCACTGTCTCTGAAGCAGATGTTACACCTTTTAAGGCCCTACAGCAGATGCAACGGAGGAGGGGGACAGAGAGACGGAGGAGGGGGCATCGATAGTGACAAAGACGAGGACGATGGGAAGACAAGGATGGTGGGGCTTCGGTAGGGACAAAGAGGAGGACGGTGGGACGACGACAACAGAGAGAAAAGACAAATGCGATGGAGGAGGGAGAGGGGGCAGTAGCTTTTAAGTTAAACGAAAACAACATAGAGGAGGACGGTGGGACGACGACGATAGAGAGGAAAGGCAAATGAGATGGAGGAGGGAGAGGGGGGCTTCTGTAGCTTTTAGGCTAAACGAAAATGACATCGTTTTTGCTTTATTAAAAAAGTTGAGGTCGAAACAAACAATGACATTTATCTTTCAAATTTACCGATGGAATACATTTCGTCGATGAACTCCGATACCTATTTATGCCACCAAGCATTCCTATCTTTTTTACCGATGAGAATTTTCTATTCAAATGAAATTTTCCCTAACAATGTTACTAACGAAACATGATTTTTGTTGGTAATTTGCTACGGTTTCTTTTCCGTCGGCAATTACTAATTTTCTTGTAGTGCTTAAACTGTATTCTTATAATAAATTTTTTTATTAATAAATTCTTTTATAGTGAATCATATTTTGAACTATTCATTAATTAAATTAATGATTAATAATTATATATACGAATTGTGTTTTTTTATTTAACAAATAATCAACATAGTATAAGGTGTTTTACTTTTATGATTTATATGAGGTGTATTGTTTGTTAATTGCGAAAATGTGTTATTAAGTAAAGACTGGCCGATAATAGGTTGTGAATAATTGGTGTAAATTATGAATATGTGGCTTGCCTAGGATATGCTACATTTGATAGTCATAGATTGATAGGTTGTTTAGAGATGAGCGAACGATGACTAGGTATCTATTCGTGGAGTAAGTACCGAGGCATCTTGAGTCCTGGAGATGTCCTATGTTGATGGCTAGGTATTGAAATGGTATCAGGATATCCTATGTTGATAGCTAGGTATTGGAATGGTACTGGGATATCCTGAGACTTGGGAATATCCTATGCTGATGGCTAGGTACTAGAGTAGTACCGGAGTACCAAATAAGATTGAGAAATTGAGGTACCATGTGCTGATATTTATACATTTAATTATGTTTTTATTTAATGAGAGTTTATGATGAGTAAAGATAAGCCAACAGACCATTATATGTAACCTATTAGGTTAAGCGGGGTTAGCCAATTCAATTAATTATGAGATAAAGCATAAATGGCAGTTATAAATTAATATTTGTGTTAATCATTATTTGGTAAAATTTTGAGATGTTTGTTAATTATTTAGATTAGACTGAGTAATGTTTTATAGCTTCGTATTATATGAATGTTTTAATCATCTGACTAAGTTTCATATTTATATTTTTAGTTATTTGCTTTTAAGGATACAATCAGTTCCCTTTCCTGAGTAGGTAGCTTTCCCATTGCCACTATTTCTTTTAGAAAATCAAGTGATTGTTGATAATTCTAGTATACGTGATAGACAGAGTGGAGATTAAGTGAGGCCAGTAGATTACATGAGTGAAGTTGTGTGAATGCATTTTTTTTAATGTACCATCTCATGTAGTTGTGTTATATATAATACTTTTATATCTGATGAACATCCCTCTTTTGGAACTATTTAGGATTTTGGTAATTAATATTATACTTTGAAAACGATTTGGATAATTTCTTTTGTAAAATGAATAAATATATTAACAAAAGCATTAGGTAAAGACAAGATTACTGCTTACGAATGTTACCAACATCCCTAAAGCTCTAAGCTATCCATCTTAAAGGTTCCAAATCCTATCAGTATAGAAGAATATATTTAGCAGATGTGCAACAGCGAAACCAGCTTATAAGCTCAACTTCACTTTCATCCGAGGAGTAAGCAAATGGTCGACCCTTCGTGCAATAAGGGCAACATGAGCCCAGTTGAGAATGTTAGCCGCCACCATGAGTTCTCTTCCTCGTTTTGCTTGTGTACTCGGTTGTTCCGTTCCTTCCATATCATACAGATAGTAGTTGTGAATGCTACTTTCAGCAGGATTGCATTCTCTTGATGATCTCTGATCCAGTATATGGTCCATCGATCACATGGTGTGGTCCCAGGCATATATAGATAAGATCGGGAACTTCCAGTTATAAATTTTAATCTATTTATTTTCCTTAAATAATGCTGATACATTTCGAAGTTCAGCATTTGTACTAATTTTCGAATACGTTAAACAATGAAAACGACTGGAGTTTAGTTTAGGGGGTTAAGTCAAGCTACGGCTTTTGATGAATAGATTAAATGACTTTCTGAATTTGGTTGGTGAATCTGTTTTTTTGTTAAGAAGAAGAAGACAAAAATAATTGCAATAAAACAAAAAAATTTATAAATTACATGAGACGTGTAAAATCTTCTCTCTAATGGCAGAGTAATAAAAACCTTCGCATGAACGCTTGTAGGCTTACCTGATCACATCTCCACTCCCGGATAATGTTTGAAGGTTCCTTTGGTCATTCCTCAAACCTCGTCCTATGCCCTAACTCCTAACAAACCCTTTTCTTTTTTTCCCGAAAAACTTTCTGGGTCGCAACCTTTTTCTATTTAAGGATCCGCTTGTCTCGAGTAACCAACGAATCATCACTTACCATTATCTACATTTTCAATCATAATAGTATATACCCTCTTTTGTTTCTTTGTGTTTTTTGTCCTTCGTTTTACTTGAATTTGCATTCTTTCTTTCCATGTCGTTATCGTGAAAGCAAGCACACACTTGTCTTTGTTCTTGCTTGCTATGAAACACTGATCTGCTTTTGTTCTTCTTCTACCTTTTGGACGTGGTAAGAAACGAAAAAGGACAAATCTTTGATCTGTTGCCGCTAGATTAGAACTTCCCTGTTGGTTGGCAATTTCAGATTCAGAGGTGAAACTTATCCAAGGTGGTTTGGAAGGACAATTCTGCTGATAATTGAGAATCTGATGGGTGACTTCGGGGCCAAACGGCGGATTTTCAGAACCTATGCAACATTCTTGCTCAACTTTTTCTTAGCTTTTTTGGTTGTTTCGGCCGAGAGAGGATTCAGTCGTGAAGTTTCAGGAGTGAACGGAACAGAGGAAACTCTCTCTAGTTACTTCTTGAAAGCTGCAAATTTCTTATGGCAATCTGATAGGACGAGTTATGAACACGTTTGGCCGGTAAAGTTTTTTTTTTTTCCTTTTCCCTATCACTTGTCTCGTTGAATTCAACTATTGAGATCTCTTTGGTTATATCAACTTTAGTTGTTAGTTGTGGGTTGGGAGAGGGTGGAAAAAGGTTATTAACGTTTGGGATGATGAGTATTTAGTGGATGTATTGGAAAAGGGGTCAAATAATCCACTTGGCTTTATTAGTGGAAAGTTTGTATTATAACGGTCCTTTAAGGCGTAATCAATGTTTTTCTTGCTTGTTTTTTTTCTCTTAGAGTTGATGTAGCTTTACGTGCTCTATTTGCATTATGCATAAAGGACATGAAATTTGGTTGGCGAATTGTGATGGGTGCGTGCTTTATTTGCATTATGTATACAGGACATGAAATTTGATTGGCGAATTGTGTTGGGTACTTTCGTTGGATTCTTTGGAGGAGCTTTTGGGAGTGTCGGCGGAGTTGGTGGAGGTGGCATTTTTGTTCCCATGCTCAGCTTAATTATTGGGTTTGATCCTAAGTCCGCAACTGCTATTTCTAAATGTAAGATACTGTTGTATCTTTATGATAGAGGTTCCTTTTTTTTTTCCGTCCGTAAGCTGATAGATAATGAAAGGAAAAGGAAAAGGGAAAAGAATTCATTGATTCAATCGTTGGATATGCAGGAAGGTATAAGGAAACGATGGTGGCTGCAAAAATATTTTAGTATTGCTACTGCATTTTGAGTGGCTTGCAGAGTAAATCACGATCACTGAAAAAAATTACTAACCAGTCAACCTCTCTAAGATAGAAAAGGCTTCTTGAAGTAGACAACTGTTTCACTGACTTGAGACCGTTCCTACCTCATTATTTTTAATATTGTGTGTTACCCGATAAAAATAGCATTGATTTTAAATCCTAATGGGAGCTTGATGCAATTTGTCGAGCTGTAATTTTCTTCTCTAAGTGCAGTTACAAATTGGACTTAATTTTATTATATAATTAGCCACTTTGTTGCAAAGAAGTGAGAAACTTTCAGACACTAATTACTATGTTTGACGACTTCAATATCGTATTATGACTTATTTTTATAGTGAATGCTGTAAACTGCCAGTTTGGCTAACAAGCTATTTACCATGTACTCACTGGAGTGGCAAAACGGGGCAATGAAATCATATGGAATTTGTAGTTTCATCTTCCGAAAATTGTTATGTTCTTTTACAGGATGACTTGATTTATCTGACTATTCTGTTGTTGACAGGTATGATAATGGGTGCAGCTGCATCAACTGTTTACTGTAATCTTAAGCTAAGGCATCCTACGCTCGACATGCCCATCATTGACTATGATCTGGCTCTGCTTATCCAACCCATGCTCATGCTGGGAATTAGTATTGGTGTTGCTTTCAATGTGTTATTTGCAGATTGGATGGTGACAGTGCTACTTATTATACTCTTTGTAGGTACATACTTCAATTTGTTAGGAATCTCGACAAAGATTGTATAGCTATTAGTATATTGATAGTAAAATAAGAAATAACAATGGAGCAAGCTCCCCCTCCTGGATTATCCAGGCCAATACACCCTAATAGTGATGATAGTAAAATCGTTATTGCCTCTGTTCTCACTTGACAGCTCTATATATTCCCCTCCCTCATTCTCTCTCCACAACAGATTTCTAACAACTTGCCTACATGGCAGTCACTCCCCTCCTTCCTAGTTTGTTTCTACGAGTATAAGTGTTGATGGGCCTAGCTAGTATGGGCTGGGGAGAGGGTGGATTGCTATCACAATTGCACTTCCCTTTCTTGTCTTCTGCTCCTGCAACCATCATTGTCTAATTACCATTGAGTCATGGTTTACAGGTACCTCGACAAAGGCATTTTTCAAAGGTATTGAGACATGGAAAAAGGAAACAATAATGAAACAGGTAAACATTGTTCCATTATGTTCGAGTTTCAGGTCGTGTTTCTCATTTGTTGCTCACTCATTAAAGTTTCACTGGTTACATTTAGCAAGTACTTATGTAAATGAACACTACTATATCCTACAAGGACATGAGCTCAAATTCTTTGGCTAATCTCATATTGACGTTAGTAGTCTGTTTTTCATGCATCTTAAAACTGAGACAATTCTGGTTGGATTCTGCATTACACCCATTGACAAGAAAGATTAATCAGTTTTCATTTTTTATCCATTTTAGGAGTCTGCCAGACATTCAAAGTCGAATGGTGAGTTGATTGTATATTCCTTTGATACTATAGAAGATCATAAGATGATTATCATTCTCTGAAACTTAACGATTTCAATATTGTGTCAGAGAATACTCAAGTGGAATACAAACCTCTTCCCAGTGGTCCCAGCAGTGACCCTCAAAAAGAAAATAAAGAACCAGAGGTAAATATACTCCATTGGCTAAAGTCTTCTACGCAGGCATCTCAAAGCTAAAGTAGTATGATTATTGCAGGTCAGTGTCCTTGAAAATGTTTGTTGGAAAGAATTTGGGATGCTTGTTCTTGTGTGGGTTGTATTCCTTGCACTGCAGATAGCAAAGGTTCAGCCTATTCAGTTTTGTCTGGCATTCATTCTGCCACTTCTCTTAACTTATGCCATGTCCATTTCCACTGATAGTAAGTGTTAAATTTGTCAACAGAATCATACAGCCACTTGTTCACCATCATATTGGGTGTTAAACTTGTTACAGGTATGTTCCCAACAGTAATGATCTCTATCACATGTTCTATTTGTGTCACGTGCACTCATTAGAGCTAGAAGCGATGTTATGATATCTGATTAGTGTTGGAATGGGTTTTGACTTTTAGCATGGTAATTCCTTGACGTTGTATTCCATGTTTGACAGATCCCAGTTTCTGTTGGGGTATCTCTTTATGAGGCAGTAAGCCTGTATAAGGGACAGAGAGTAATTGCATCAAAGGGAGACCAGGGCACAGATTTCAAAGTGCTTCAGCTTGCTATTTATTGTAGCTTTGGCGTAATATCTGGAATAGTTGGTGGGCTGCTTGGGCTAGGTGGAGGATTCATCATGGGTCCACTATTTTTGGAGTTGGGAGTCCCTCCTCAAGTGAGTAAGATTTTGTTTGATTTTTGGTTAAGAAAAAGAAACACAAAGGAAACAGATGGTGATATAGTTCGTGACATGATAATCAGTCCCTAGCTTAGAATTTCTTGATTAATTCCCTTGCTTAGTATTTCTCAAGCATGGAATCAGCTTGTGCCATGGTTCAAATTGTGACTCAATTCAGAGTAGCTCAAAGAATGAATAGGGGAATGGAAACTAGTGACGGGAGGACACAATGCTCACGGTCCCTGAGAAGTTTGGAGAAGTTACAACGAGACTTCTCAAAAGTGGAATTAATATGGGTCTCAGAAACTACTGCTTTGGTTTTCAAGTTCAAGTCTTAGCATTTGCTGCATAACGTCTATGTGAATTAATTACTCGTGAAAAGTTATAGATGCCTACATTTTAAACTTTTTCTTTACCATAAAAACATAATCAACTTCTTGTAACTTTTCCTGATTTTGTAGATATTCATCTAGACTTCAACCAACAAGTAAACAATGTGGGGTCCTGTATATGACACATTCACAAAGCCCTAAACTAGTTAGACCTTATGATACTATATCTTATGAATGGAAGAGGGCCACTTAAACATTCCAGTTGAAGATAAAATTAACCTTGTTATGCCATTAAATATGGATTTAAGTAGTCTGGCATCAAATGTTTTGTGATTTTTTGTGCAGGTCTCAAGTGCAACAGCCACTTTTGCTATGACATTCTCCTCATCCATGTCTGTTGTAGAATATTACCTTCTAAAACGTTTTCCAGTCCCTTATGGTATGTCATTTGTCAACAACGCTGACAAACTGTTGTTATTTCGTTCTTTTAAAAGTGTACATCTGAAGGCTGCCAATTATGCAAGAAAAGAACCTTGAATTTAGGATGAGTGGATGGATATATTGTGTAATTATATGAACTTACACACTGAATTGTGCTTTGACAGCTCTGTATTTTGTGGCTGTGGCCGCAATTGCTGCTTTTATCGGTCAGCGTGTTGTGAGAAGGTTAATCATTATTCTTGGAAGAGCATCCCTCATCATCTTCATCCTGGCTTTCACTATATTTGTTAGTGCAATTTCACTAGGTGAAAATCGATTCTCCACCCTTGTCATATGTTCCTAATCATTTACAGCTCTTCAATTCTAAAAAAAATCTGCTTTGTTTGGTAGGTGGTGTTGGCATATCAAACATGATTTGGAAGATTGATCGTCATGAATATATGGGATTCGAGAACCTCTGCAATTATGATGCATAGAGTTAAATTTCCTTTAACCAAGAAGTTCCTTTTTCATTTTGAGTTCCCTTATTAAGAATTAAGATCCCCTGTCAAATCTTGATGAGGCCTCAAAATGCGGCTCTCGCATTTGTACCAATTCATGGGCTTGGTGAAGGTGGTTTGAAAGAATGCTTCTTCAATCGGTTTATGTATAAATCAGCAGCACTGGCTAGTCAACTTTAAGTTGGAACTTAGTGCACTGATTAAGTACAGGAGCCTGGTCTTTTATTAGTCAGAGTGAGCTGCTGAACTGCTCGATTGGTTTTTTCCGTAGTAAGTACTCAAAGCTTATATCTTACTGATTTTGTGTTGCCAATAACCCAATGAATGAGTTATTTTGTTGTGACTTTAAAGAAAGAAAAACATCATAACTTCGGCTTTACAAAAATGCTTCTTTCATTGCTTTTCGTTCATACCAAACACTATCCTGGGGACCAACTTCACCACTGGCTTATCAACTTTGACATATGATACCAAACACTATCATGGGGACCAACTTTACCACCGACTTATCAACTCTAATTTGATGCAAGTGAATTGGCATATGATTATGCCTGGGATGTGATCCTCTGGCCTTTATTCTGGCCCTAACTTGTTTCCATTTGATCCAAGTTATTCATTTATGTGGTCCCATATAAATGAATGGCTTGGATCAAATGAGAACAGATTACCACAAAAATAAATGGCTTGAATCAAATGAGGACAGATTAAGGCCAAAAGGTTTAGATCAAATGAAGACAGATTAGGGCCAGAATAAGGACAGAAAATTTTAGGCGATGATACCAAACACTATCGTAGCGACCAACTTCACCACTTTAACTCTAATATGATGTAAGTGAATTGACATATAATACCAAATACTATCATAGCCACCAACTTTACCACTGGCTTATCAACTATAATATGATGCAAGTGAATTGACAATGATACCAAAAGCTATCATAGGGACCAACTTCACCACTGGCTTATCAACTCTAATATGAGTGAATTGACATATGATACCAAACCACTATCATAGCGACCAACTTCACCGCTGGCTTATCAACTCTAATCTGATGTAAGTGAATTGACATATGACACTGGCTCTTTTTCGAGTTGAGCAAACTCATAAACCTGATAGGTTGGCTCTGGCATATGAACAGTAAGCATCAAAACCTTGTACATAAATGATGTCCCTACGCCTTTTCGACGGAGCGTGAGTATGACTTTTGTTTTGTTTTGCTGCTTTTGCCGTGGCTTTCGCTAGACAAACTCCAAATTAGATGAAACTAAGGGTTTTGTTTTTATTTTTATTTTTAATTTTTTGTTTTTGTTTTAAAATTCAGAAAAAAGATTTATTTGTTTTAGTTTTTAGTCTCTATTTTTAATTTTAATTTTGGTTTCTTTTAATTTTTAAAATTATGAAAACTATAAAAAGTAGTTTTTGTTTTCTGTTTATATTTTTTCATAATTTGATTTACTATCATATAATATATTATTTAATTGTTTAAATTTTAATGAAATTAAGAATAATCTAATTCAACATTATATATTTAATAAATTAAAATGAATTATCAAAAAAATTATGAATAATTTAATTTATATAATTAAATTAATATGTAATTACATTTTAATAACTATTCATAAATATAATTATATTTAAAATATATAAATATTCAAATAAAATTTGATTTAATAATTAAAATATATTTCAAATAAATATTAATTTATAAATAAAGTATTAATTTATAAATTATTTATTTTATTAAAATAACCTACTTTTACTAATGATTTGTTCATAAATATTATATAAGATATTAAATAAATTTATTTAATTAAAAATAATTTATCTTTAAGTTTTATCTTATATGTAATTATTATTAATGATAAAAATATAACTACATTGACATTAATAATTAAACAAATTTTTGTTTTTATTTGAAAGAAAAATAAAAATAAAAAATAAAAACAAAAACTGAAAACTACAACAGAAAAACAAAAGTAGAACTAAACAATTAGTCTCCTCTTAATCTTCCCTATCATTTGGAGACTTTCCTTAAACTAGAGCCTCTTTGTTGAAATGGTTAACACAAGATAAATAAAATGTGGTTGCTTAACTTGGAGACTAGAAATTGTTAACCAAGAATTAGATGAATGTTAATCACTGGTAATGTGGCTTTTATTTCTATTGATTTCCAACCCAAAGATATCTCTGAAAGTATTAAAAGATGCCATAAGAATACAAATTAACCTATCATGTGCTGTAGAAAATTAACAAATGAGAGAAAAAACATTTCAAGTTTTTAGCATTTGGTGTGGTATTTGAAGCTTGGATCTAGTATATATAATATTATGCATCACTAACCTACATGGAACTTCTATTCATAATATAAACAATTATGGTGAAATTGTGATACACAAGCTTATCCAATTTTTCAACTTTTTGGAGAAACCAAACACTTCAAGAAATAGAATAGGATCTTATTTAGGCCATAGAGCAATTGCGTGCATTGATCAAATGAACATACTTGGGTTGCTTTATTTATTGGAAAATATATCATGACCCATTCATGATCCATCCAAATCATTTTTTATAATTTTTATCCAAACCATTTTAATAAATAACTTGAAGTAATTAACAATAAAAGAATTGAAATGAAATTGATTTAATATCTCTTGCAAAAACATTTTTGTTTAACTTTTTGTATCTTCGTAATAATAAGAGAGAACTTTAAGAGTCTAACATTAGATAAGGTTTTACTGAAAAATAGTGACATAATGTCGAGTCTTTTATATTAAAAAAAACTACGATTTATTAATTTATAATTTAATTAAATAACTAGAATATAATCTTAATAAATCTAAATGTCTCAATTTGATCCTTGGATATTTTTAAAATTCACAATGAAAGCTAATTTAATTCAAGTTAATTTTTTTTCTCTTCAATTGCTCTATATATGTTATCGATTAGATTTCTAATATGTTTATTTCCTTTTAGTTTAGCATTAATTCCTCGCTTAAAATAATTTATACTTATAGATCAAGATTAAAGTTTAATAATATATTATGAGTATCAAAATATTACGAATCTAAATTAGTTTTTTAAGTTGAAGTAAATTAAAATAATAAGAGTCACCCAACGGATATAAAGCTAAGAAGTTGGAGTATAGAAGACAAAATATGTCTCTAAGAGATCAAACTAACTACTCTTTGTAGTTTTTATCGCACTTCTAGCTTTATTATTAATCAGACAAACTATCACACTATTGGCTACATTATTAATCAGACATACTAACTTACTAGATTATGTTAAAGGTTTTTGAAATAGAGTAGTTTGAATCCTAGTTTTCCTTGCTTCCAACTTTTCTTTGATTGGTTCAGCTAATTCCATGCTCTCCCATTTTTCATGATTAAAGATCATTGTTCCTATTCCACTTATGGAGAGTTCCATTTTATTCTCATGTTGCCACTGCAATATGTGTGAATCTTATTGGTTATTGTCACTTCTCTTATCTAATTGATTATAAAGCCTATTAAAGTTTTTATATCCTTTTCCTCATCTTAGAATGTTCTTGTTTGTTTTTTTTCTCTCCAGAAGATGTAAAACTAACAACACAAACCATATTGAAGATATTTATGTTCCTATTACTTCGTATGTTGATGTTGTCCCCCTTACGTTTTATTTATCCATTCCATTACTTACACCCAATCATCCTTCTGACAATAGAGCATGCATGACTTTTTAGTATGCTTCCATGCTTGGTTAGAGAATTCATTCTTAAAAAAAAAAAGATGATTTATTGATTCAGGTGATTCTTTTGGTAGAGTTTGTAAAAGATGTCACCATTATTTATAATTTTGATCATGTCCCATATTATAAATATTTGTTTTATTACCAACAATAAAATGAAAGAAGTTTTTGGTAAGTTCCTAATACCCCAGACTAGCTTACTATATAGAACTTTTAACTGAGGCTCTTTGAAAAAGGTTAGGTAGGTTTTTTTTAATTGTGAATCTCTTCAATGTGTATTTTAACTAATAGGCGGAGTCTTTTGCATTGGGGTTGTTAATGTTTATTTTAAAAATTTTCTTTACCACAAGTATACAAATCGTATCTTATAGTATCAAAAGTATCATTTCTATGAGGATTGTGTTAGTCACCTAACAATTTTTGTACACCTTCTTCAAGGTAAACAATATGATGAAATAACTAAAAATAAAATAATTGATAATTGAGTGATGAAACAAGAAGCACCGAAAAGATTGACTATCAATGATGAAAACTTAGGAATTACTCATATCCTTATTTATTTTCACTTCACCTTATTGATTTAATACTAATTGACCCTATATATCCAATAATTGTGATTAGCTTCTCTCGAAATCTAACCAAATAATCCAACTAGATAAATAGAACGAAATTGTGACCTCTCAATTTATAAAAACTCTTCCTAACTATCCAACTAAATTTGAAGTAATCTTATGGGTTACTAGTAAAAAATTATGATCTCTCTTCATTTGTCTGTTAATTTGACATTCAACAATAAGAAAAGAAAAGAAAAGAGTATATCAGGTATGCATGTGTTCAAATTTGAGTTCCTGATACCATTTGGCTTAACTATTTAAGTTTTATACTATTTGTTTCTTAGGTGAAATGTATCGTACATGTGGTTCATCTAATTCAGTGATCTATACTGCATCTAAGGTCATTCAATATATCTTTGTTAATTTAGTTAAAGCCAAGAAGTTGTTGGAAGAGAGTGTGAATAAACCAACCCTTGAGGGAAGATGTTTCACTATTTTACTTGATGCCTTCAAATGTGTAAGGACCCTTTTTAGGAATCCAGACAAAGGGAACTCCTTTACCTTTTCTATTGAGTCTCATGTCACTTGAAATATAGAAAAATAATTATTTCTTTTCTTTTTGGATAGAATAGGCATGAAACCTTATTATTTATTTGCCTGTAAGAATTGTTAAACTTATAATTAAAATCTTGTATTACTTACCATATATCATTGTATTATATTGCTTACCATATTTCAATATTTATATATATTATTATTATTACTATATTGTTAAAACTTAAATTTATGATATTTTGATCTTATTAATAATTAAAAAATTTAGGTATGTTTATCTTTTTATATCCAAAAATATTTACTTTTCAAAATTTTAATTACCTACCATGTGTTTTTCAATAATATGTTTAAAATTTTGAAAACATTTTACAAGTTTTAGATGCTTCATTCTATTTTTCACGAAAAATTTGTATGAATGGAGGTGTACAAAGTACAATAGGTATCATTAAATAATTATTTATTATAAATCAACATATTTAAATAAATTTATAGAGTTTGAATGCATTATGTAAAAATTGTAACTGTTTAAACTTTTGGCGATGATTTTAAAATTTCATTTCCAAAAGTCTAGCTTTTTGCTACGTTTCACAAATTCATCACCAAAGGCTTGAAATTTGGTGACGAAAATGTTAAAATGTCGGAAAAGGTTGAGCCTTTTGCGAAGAATCCAATAAATTGTCACCAAAAACATGTATTTAGCGACGATTTCAAGAAATGTAGCAAAAAGATAAGTTTTTGGTGATGTTATTAGAAATCATCAACCAAAAGTTGACTTTTAATGACGATTTTCAAATCGTTGTAAAAAAAGAGTTGATAAAAATTAGTTTTGTTATAGTGAGAGGTTTGAATTCTGAATCTTCTCTTCTTTTGCTTGGAGCTAGAAAATTCTACAACTTGTGTTTTTCAATAGTTTTATCTCTTTGATATACAATTTTTATGATTCTAGCCACCCCTTTTTGTTTTTATTTGCCTTTTATACTTCTTACTCCTTTTATGACTCTTTGTAGGATTTTCACACTTGTTTTTGTTCCAAAAATAGCCCCAAATTAACACAAATACAAAAATCTCGCAACCTGAAAATTTTGAATTTGCACAATCATGTATTGACTACCCATGCACTCTCTGTCATGATCGTACATGGACAACTAATCTTCAACTGTCCATCTAGCATTCCTACATGACCATGCATATGCACGATCATGACTGCTTCCTTTGTCTAGCTTCTTCTTCATGTTTTCTTGGAATTTCTTATCTCCACTCATCTAAAACATATTAAATATCCCCTAAAGCATGCACGAAGATCACATTCTTGCCGTAATCAATAAGAATCAAACAAAACACACAAAAACACTAATAAAGGAATAAATCTAAGTCCTAAATACATGATTAACACCTAAAAAAACTAAAAAAACACACTCTTCAATCTAGAGAAAAACATTATAAATCACACCTATCAACCTTCCAATACTTAAACCTTTGTTTTTCTCCAAGCAAAACCAAAACCAAAATATAACAAAACAAAGAACATACAAAATATGCAATCATGTTGTTGAGCAAGTTTTATATATAATAAAACTCTCAATACTCGCAAGCATACAGATCGTAACTTGTAGTATCAAAAGGTATCGATCCTACGAGGAACTAGCTAAAATAAGTTGGACCTAACTTTGTTAAAGTAATAAAATATTATATAAGTGAAACTGATAACAGAAATTAAAACAACTAAATAAAATCAAGTAAATAACAAATAATAAGTGAGCTGCCAATTTAATGAAAAGTTAATTAAGGATGAATTATTAGGATTTATTCTTTCATTATTTTGCTCCCTTAACTATTATTGAACTAATTATATGTCGATCCTAAATTTCCTATGAGATTGATTGCTCTCTCTTAAAACCTAATTAATTAACCCTAATTGAATACGAAAATTTCATATTTTGTAACCTCTCAATTCATAAAACTTTTGTAATGTTTTCAACTAGATCTATCATTATCTATTAGATAATCAAATTCTCACACAAGATCTCTCTTTGAATGATAGTTGATTTGATAATCGCGTGACTTATTAAACTACTAACTTCTGTTGCATAATTGAATTAGATTAATTTTGACTGCCTCTCTCCATTTATTGTTAAAGTATGAAATGCACAATTATCACACACTAGAATTTTGTATTGAATCAATAACAATTAAGTTCACAAAATAAATTCTAAATAAACTCTAATATGGAAATTAGAACTTCATGAGTGTAATAAACATCTAGAATTTTAGTTTACACATCAAATATGATGAAAATAACAAAAGAGAGAAGGAAAAACTCTATTCGGAGCTTGATCTAGAAAGCTGGAATTTTGGATGTTCTCCTTGATGTCCCTTATTTAATCCACTTCCGTAAGATGGAAGCTCCATTTTTTGTCTTTTGCATTCTTAAATAGTATTTTAGGATCCTAGGGTTATTTCTAGGGTTTCTCCACTTAATTCAGTTCCAAAAATAGCTCTAAAATATTACTTAAACAAACTCATGTGCTGGGAAAGCTGAAATTTGTTGGAATTGATGTCTAGCATATGCATAGTTTAATACATGGTAGTGCAGCAAACTGTGCATAACCAAAATTGCTGAAATTTGTAAATTTGCACAGTCTAAGAGACTTGCATAGGATGATGATGGTCGTGCATCTCTTACGTGTTTTGAATCTTCGTTTTAAGCCACGTTTTCACCCAACTTTTTCTCCTTTCTTCAACACTCATAAACACATCAAACATCTCATGAAACATAAAATTAAGATTCAATTCTTGCTCTAAACTACAAACACTCACAGTAACACAATTCTAAGTTGATTCATACAATAATCATCTAATAAACACTTATAAACATACTAAAACACCTATCAAAACATAATATAAACTATACTTATCATCATCGCCACACTTAAACTTTTGCTTGTTCTTAAGGAAAAAAAAAGCAAAAACTTAAACAAACCAATCACGAACACATACATTCATGCATCATGCAATAATGAGAAAATGACATATAACTTTATGGAATCAATTTAACTGCAAAAATTAATCGTTCAAGATGTGCCAACATATTAATCTATGCATTTCATGAACACTTTGAATTGAATATACATATTAATCAAAATATTAACATAATATTTATTCACTTATAACACTTGTGCACATACATTTATAATTAACAATCTATCAAAATTGCAACTATCATTAAGTGTCCCTTCATGAAAATTTATGCTATTTTAAATGATTAGTACGATTTATTTATCGAAACATCACTTTTTAATTTTTTATGGGAAGACAAACACCTTGTCATGAATGTCTCCTGGTTACTCAACTAGGCCACGTTTTATTAATTAGGTTGGTTATAATTTTATTCTAGCCTTTTAACTCAAAGAAAAATATTTTATCTTGAATGCCCCTGTTACTTAGCTATATAACATTCTCAATTGACTACTAGTTATTATTTATAACTCAATATTTGTTTCGAAAGGGCCAGCAGAATAGTTACTTATTTAACACACAATCACATAGTCTATTTCATTTCTTTTTAATCAACCATCGTCATGAAAGGTTACTAATGACACTAACTCATTCAATTGACTTATAATTATAACTGTATACAAAAATTTCCTAAAGTGAACAAAATAGATATCATATCTTAATTAACATGCATATTCAACCAAAGGTACTTAAAATATAAAATACATAAGTCAATATGCCTTTACAAATTAAATGACTATGTTCAAAGTTAAACTAATTCCATGAAATTTTTGTTATTGACACATTCACAAAATTCACACATACGTAACAAAATGTTCATATAATGTCAACCTAATCAAAACTAATACAATATGATATGCAAAATTCATACATATGGCATGTCAATGCACAAAATTCCCCACAATTAGACAATACATTGTCCTTAATGTGAAAAAAAACAAAAAACGCATAAATGAAAATAATAAGAAAAAAAGAAAACGGTAAGAGGATGAAACTCATTAAGGAGATCAAGGTGGTGACGGTGTGGTTGCTTAAATTTGGAGACTTTTTATGCCATAAATTATAGCACTTCATTCCCTACAAAATAAACATAAAAAATAAAAGTAACAAAGTACCAAAAAATTAAACTGAAAATAAAATTGTAACGAAAATAATAAAATAACAAAATCCTAATTCCTGGGCTGTCTCTTAAGTAGGGCCTAGTTAACTTCATTAGCTTGAGGTGCTCTTCCTTGTATGCTCAAACTGGGTCTATTATGAGTGGCTTACTTCCACTTATGTCACCCAATTTCAGTTTAGAATCTTATAAATAAGCTACATATTGCAAGATAATAATAAGGACATAATTAATCGAATTAAGAAAACCTAGTAAGTTCAGTAATGTCCATTTCAGTAACAAACTGTCAACAAAATAAGGAATGATAAAACTCCCTAAATCCTCTAAGAAGGTGATAGCCTTAAATTGCTCTCTTGGATTTATTTTCATATTGCTCAAAAAGCTTTTTATAATTCTCGTATAGAAATTAATGATAAGCTAGCCCAGTTGAACCTTTAGATTGTGAATAAAAGAGGCTTGAGTCTTAAATACTTATTGGAATTTTCCTTTTAGACTTGTTAGCTTGTCCATGAGCTTGTCTAATATTGAATCCCATGAATTGTATTCGTCTTGTTGAATTACTAGTAGTTCTTGATTCCCCATTTGAGTCCCCACATTATTAGACCAAAAGAAATTCGAATGTTCTTCCACTTAGTATGGTACATGTTCCAATAAGGATCAATACCTTCCTGACCAACTTATGCTCCCATGAAGTTGAATTACTGTATGTTGTTGTTTTCCACTAGGAAGCAATCAGTTGTGATATGGCTCTCTCGTCCACATAAATCGTATCCTTACTGAATTGCTTTGAATGGAGAGAAAGAGGCAGTTGTCAAGCAGTTCAATTGCTTGGTTAGGTTGTTGATCTTAGCCTGTAATGTTGTCAATGAATTTGTAGCAATCATTCCTTTGGGGTCGTAAAAGATTGGATACCATCTAATGTGTTCCGATGTCTAAAAACAACTATTGTTTTCCATCTCTTTAAGTAAATCATGTGTTTGTTG
Organism: Erythroxylum incrassatum; assembly: GCA_026546855.1. Taxonomy (NCBI): domain Eukaryota; kingdom Viridiplantae; phylum Streptophyta; class Magnoliopsida; order Malpighiales; family Erythroxylaceae; genus Erythroxylum; species Erythroxylum incrassatum. The sequence goes on from JANVCL010000001.1 coordinate 20,706,567, forward strand.
CACTGCTAGTCGTGTAATTCCTTAATGATAGGCATTGAACCCTAGCCTCTTGAAGCCAATAAGGATCCTTCACTCTTTATGATGTATTTCTTACACCATCATTCTTGCTATATCTTTTTGGCATTCAACTCTTTGGATTCCTCATTCTTGCCTTGTGATGTCTAAATTGATGTATCCTCTCCTTTGTGTCCAACTTTCTTCTTCTTTTTTCTTTATTTCTTGTGATTGGGTTCCTTAATCACACAAGAAAGGTTAATAATTCCCTATGTCAAAGGAATTGAAATCATCCTAATGCTAAAATTCTCTAACAACAACACTAAAAACTTGTTGAGCCAGTTTTATATATAATAAAAATCTCAATACCTATAACTATATGGATCATAACTTGTTGTATCAAAGGTATTGATCCCACAAGGAATTAGCTAAAACAAGTTGAAACTAACTTTTTCTAAGGTAATAAAATATGATATGAGTGAAAATAATAACATAAATTAAAGCAATTAAATAAAATCAAGCAAATAATAAATAATAAGTGAGTTGCCAATTTAATGTAAGGTTGATCAAGGATGAAAGCTTTGTATTTATTCTTTCATTATTTTTCTTTCTTAACTATTATTGAACCAATTATATATTGATACTAGATTTTAAATAATGTGGGACTTATCGTGTTTTTAATAACGTGGGACTCACCACCAACATTTTAAGCTTCTTCTTCCTACTCTCTTGGGCCCACCCGCATCAACTCATGATTGTCCATCCTTGTAGTTGTAACTCTTTAAAGTTTTAATATAATGCACTATTACAAAGTTAAGGTTTTTAAAGGGTATCTCATAAATCTTTTAAATTTTAATGAAATTTTTCTTTTTTTTCATCTCTCTTACATAATCTAAATAATAAAATATGTTTTATAAAATTTATAATCTTTATTTATCTCTTTATATTTTAATCAAAAACATATTTTAAATTATTATTTTTTAAAATGAAATACTATTTTATCCTTTAAAAAATTCTAATTTATTTAATCTAACTAATAAATTATATTTGTAAAAATTTAAATCCTTTATTTATCTCTTTATATTTTAATTGAAAATTTTTAAATTATTATTGTTAGAAAATAATTGTTATTTTTATCATAAATTTGTTTAATAAATTAAATTATTAGTTAGTATGTATAAGTAAATAATTAATAATGTGTTAAAAATAATATTTAAACTATTCTCAATTCAAGGTACTGCACTTTCTTATTAAGAGGAGACAATGTTCAAACCAACATGTGGTAGCTTACAGTATATCATAACCAGACCAGACATCACTTTTTCAGTAAATAAGTTATGCCATTTTATGTATCACCGTCCCATAGTTATTTTTAGGTCCTGAAGCATTTGTTTTGATACCTTCAAAGCACAATTACTACGAGTTTTTTTTTTTAATAGAAAGAGCTCAATTGAATAGTTACTAGCCTTTAGTGAAGCATATTAGGCAGACTGTCCTGATGATCGACAATTGACAGGAGTTTTTTTTTGGGTCTTTCTAGGTAATATTCTACTTGCTTGGAAGTCCAACAAATAAAAGACAGTAGCTTAGTTGTTGTGTGAGTCTAAATTTAAGGTCATAGCAAATGTTTTTAAGGAAATTAAATGGTTGACTAAAATTTTGCATGAATGAGGAAGTTTACTGGAGCTCCTCATGTTTGGTGTGACAATGTTGGTCTCTTCAAATCCTATATTCTAGCTCAAACCAGACATGCAGAGATTAATGTTCACTTCATATGTGAATTGATTGCTACCAAAGAGCTCTCAGTTGAAATCAGCTCGCCGACATTCTTACCAAGCTTCTTGCTCACTCACAATTTTGTCATTTTCTTTTCTAACTTCGGTTGCTTTCAATTCCACCTTCAGCTTGTGGGGTCATATCAAAGGATAAATAGATAACTATATTAGTTGTTTAGATGTCTTCTATTTATTATGATTCTAGTTATTATATATTTGTCATAAGATCATGATTATCTAGTTGATATATATAATTATTACAAGATTATACGTGTATATCGTCCATCTATTATGGTGTCTAATGTACGTACTGATACACATATCCAATAGGTACGTTTTATTTGCTTCCTATCTCATATCTTGATTCATATCAAGCACTTCAAATATATAAATAGCCTTAAGATCCCATATTATATGTGATGAAACAGAAAACTAAAGGCTTCCTAGTATTAAGTTCAAATAAAGTCATAAATTCAAATGAAGTAATTTAAACCTTATAGTCCAACAAAAAAATTATAAGGTGACACATGCCTCAAATATGTTAAATCACTTAATTCTTTGCTGAAAAACTGATTCAAAGACCAATAAGCTTTGTGTCTAAATAAGTCCTTTAACTCTTTAATTAAATGGATCTCCAAATAAGTTCAAGCCTTATATTTAGAATTACATTTCTAACTCGCTCGTTAAACTCATTGATCACTAAAAACTTTGAATGATTAATATTATTTTTATAATATCTAGAAACCTTAATCATGAACATAAATATTCATAATTGAGAGTGAGATATATATTGAATAAAATGATATAATAGTCCCATCTCCGCTTTATAAAAATAAAATTATTCAAAATTTAATTAATTAGATAAATATAAAAATTTTAATGCCCAACATTTTAATATTTTATATTTATAATAATATCATAACTACACAATTTTAGTTTATATCATCATTTTTTTCTGATGGACCAATTAAATAGCATATGGTGGACCGGTATCCGATTAACTAAATGATATTTATAGGCTTTGACTATAAAGTGCATATTATACATCAAATGCAACTGCATATTTACAAAACAATACTAAATTTTTTTTTTCGAGATCACTAAAATTTAATTATATTCACATATAATTGTCTCTTAACACCCTAAATTTCCATTAGTTATACCTTTCAATTCATAAATTAATTTAGACATGTGAAGTCCTGCATATAAGGCATTTAAACATCCTCCAAACTATACATAATAGATAAAACCCTAATTTTGCCATTATTTCGAATTGAGATTTTCTAAAACTTTATTTTGAATTGAGGTTTTCTACAAGTTTATTTGGGAAAAAGAATAATAAGTCTTTAAGTTGTCAATTGACATATATTAAAAAGTTTTCATGATATATATATGAAAAATATCGTAATTTTTTTAAAAAATTATTAACTTTGAAGTGATTAGAATTAGCTAATGTCGTAAATACTGGATAAATTAATGATCCATTGTAATGTTACCTTTAGTTAGGTTTCCTGATGAAATATTCTTAATGTATAAAAAAATTATTGACTTGGTACCCTCCATATTGAGCTAAAGTTGGAAAAAACCACTCAAATTGTTGTAAAACCTCCAGGAATCTATCTGTTTCTCCTTCTTTGGTTAATACCAAAAAGAATTAAAAAAAATATACATTGGTATAATTCAAAAGTTTCAATTCTGGCATAGGTATCAAGATAATAGTGAAATCGTTCTTCCAAAAGATATGCACAAGACTTAAATTCAAGCTTAACTTAGTTTGATTTATATATATATATATATATATATTTTTTAAATAAAAAAATGATGTTTTGTTTATAACTATCAAGTCTCGGATTGAGTCGGGATTAGATAGCTTGAGCGTAAGGTTTTACGTGAGGCTCGATCAAGATCAAACCGATTTATTAGCTTTATGTGAAATTTGAAATTCGGGTTTCTCTGTTTTGTCGCTTAATCTCGTACTTGCAATGCCTTTAAAGTTATGAAGTTACAATCTTAGATTCGAATGGTTACGATTTTGTTGGTACCGTTGGTTGAATATGTTACTCCTGGCAGCATGACTGAGCGTCTTGTTTGAATTTGTTTTCATTAGTTGGAAATGCTAACTAAGAAACTTCCCTTTTGTTTTTCCATTGCGTTTATATTGAAGTTTTTCAAGTGATCATTGCAGACTAGTTCTGTAACAGTTTCTCTCAGAAAAGTATTCAACTTTAAAGCTTAACCTCATGTGATCCATTGGCTGCAGTAAGATCATCGGACAATTGTTTCACTCTCTCTTTCTCATTCAAATTAGAGTTTTGGGAGTTAAGGCTAGCGAAATCAAGATGCTTTTTCTTTTTCTTTCTTTCTTTTTTGTAACCTTTCACAACATGATTGGCTGACGCATTTTTCTCTTTTCCCCGAAGTATATAGTAGAAATTTTATTTTTTCCTGGTTCGATCTTTAAAGGTTACTCGGGCAGTTCTCGTATTGAATTCTCAAGGTTGAATTTTGGGCGGGTAAAGGTTAGCTCTCCCCATCAACGTAGTTACATAGGAGCATGGATGGGGAGGAAACACCTGCAATATGCAGGTTTGGCCGTTTCATATGAGATGAAGGAAGTCTACAGTGTGTGTGTGGGGTAAGTTTTTCACTTGGTAGATTGTTAATAACACACTATGGTATATAAAATTTAGGGTCTTTACTAAACATACAGAGGGTAAGAGATCTCGATCAATCACAAGTTTTCAAGAAACCTATGTAAATTTAATTTTTAACATTCTAAGCAATATTTCAAGCCTGTAATTAACTTAATATCATCTATGATAAAATTGATCCAACATCTTCAAATCCTAAGATTCATGCTATAAACAAAAGAAAGAAAATACTAATCTTAATCCATGCTCAATATATATAATCTCTTATTGATCGCAAATATCTTCTTTATGCAAAAGCTTTATCCACTCTCAGCTTCTTCCTTTCTTCGTTCTTTTCAATGGCGCAAAAACATATGTATTTTGATGATTTTTTGCTTACATTGATACAAAGGAAAGAGAAGGGTTTTATTAATTAACTATAATGATTCTTATTTTATTTACAAGCCTAATAACCATTATTTTGGGTCCACTTTATTTTAGAATCAAATAAAGTAATATGGGTCACACTTTATGATTATTAAATTAATCTAATAATCTTCCACTTAACTCATATTATGACTTGAAGATACAACAATACAAGTATGCACCATATATTGAATTTATCAAGCCATCAAACTTAAATGAATTAAGATGATGAGATCATGGCAGTTGCAAGTCATCTAACGACATAATTCATTCCAAGTATCACATAATCAACTCAACTCAAATTAATTGTAATAGAGAAACATTGTAATTATCAACTTTAATGTTTTTTCAAAACATAATTTGACATCACAATAAAACAATGCGTGTACACAACATAATGTAACAACTAACAAATAAACAAAAACATAACATTAATTGAATTTATAATTGTCAAAACAATAATAGTAAATATCCAAATATACGTGCATATATAACATGATCTTATGCTAACAAGGACTTATCTATAATGCCAATCCTTTCAACATGGCCAATAAATTTTTTAGGTGGTAATCCTTTAGTTAACAGATTCTCTACCATTAATTCAGTCCTAATATGCTCAATTGACATTTTATATTTTTGCACTCCTTCCTTGACTGAAAAGTATTTCAAATCCATATGTTTAATGCCCTTAGAATGCTTCCCATTTTTAGAGAAGAAGACAGTTGTATTGTTGGATCCCGTTTTCGAAATCCAAACTCTTAACAATAAACCAATATACTATCATATTGGAGCGCGGTTACTTGTAATATCTTCTTGCTCTGATACCACAAATGTTGGGCACCATTTTCGAAACCCAACTCTTTAGAAAACCAAAACCATCATCGATTCGTTTTCTTGGTTTGATATCACTTATGTTGGATCCTGCTTGGCCTTGGAATCCAACTCTTGCGCTAAAATCAAAGTAAACATTCATATATAACTGAACTACTTAATTCTATCATTTCATTTCCTTAAGCAACAGAGTTTGAAAAACATTGTTTACAAATCAAAAGCCACATCATTGACTTATTACAAAAATACAAAACAACAACTAAAGCAAAATCTTCTAGGCTCTCGAACACTTGATCTTCTAGCTATAACCTGAGGATGGGAAATAGAGAGAGGGGTGAGCTTGACAG
>JANVCL010000001.1:20750428-20760965 GCA_026546855.1 Erythroxylum incrassatum
AATACTCATTTGCACAATCCTTTCAATCCCTTTCAAACTTAATAATTACCTCAATCTTTACTGATCTATATATCCACACACACACACACAAACACACACACACACACACACACACACACACACACACACACACACACACACATATGATGTCTCCAAGCTTTCAAAGCAATTACTATTGCAACAAATTTTAATTCATATTTCGAATAATTCAATTCATGAGACTTTAACTATCTCTATGCATATGAAATCACTTTATTATGTTGTATTGGATTTCATCCTAATCTTTGATGTGAAACTTCATTATGTACTTTATAATATCCAATTCTAAATGATATTATTATCATTGTTGTTATATTCCTCAAATATTCAAAATGTTTTCTTTACTTTTCAAACACACTCAAAATATCATCTATGATTATAGTCACTAATTGATACAATTTTGTTTAGATCACTTTAATCTTCAATATCATAATAATATTAGGGTATTGTTAACTCCAACAGATATGACCCAAATTTCCTTATGTCTATAATTGATTCTCGTAATTCCTTAAGTGACTAATTCCTCAATTAACCTAATATTATCTAATGTCATTTTCAGTTTCCCAATTGACCTCTTTTCTCAAATAATTTTCTCCATTCATTCAATTTCCTCTTATTTCACATTGATTTATTCAAATGCCTATTCATTTGTACTAGTTTCTCCACACATTTCAATTTATTTGAAAACTTTACTTTCTTTGTTGGTAACACATTCCTCATATTCAATTTGTATCCCCTCACTTCATAAATCCAATTGCGTAATTGGATACTTTACATTAAAACAAATGCATACACCCTCAGTAACATTTTCTACATCTTTATGCTTGAGTCTCTGTTAGGATTAGGAACCCAATATCATTTATGATTTATTCTTTCATTGATCATTCTTAAAAATAGACCATCTGATCTACTTAACCTAATTCGATGAAATTCTTCTTCGAAAGAAGATTTCATACTACATTCATCTATATTGTTCATGTAACCTTTATCAATCCATTGTTTCCATCACTACTTGTTAGACATTCTTACTACCTTAAGAAGATCAATTCCTATTCTCTTATAAGGCCATAATGTTCTGGTTACCAAGACTTGATGAAGTAGACACGATCACCTATGCTTAGGTGTGCATCATCAAGGTCACCCCATTAACACAGTGCCTATAAATATATACACGTAAACCCTATGTTCATGCAGATGATAGTGAATTCATCAAATTTATGTCATAAATCCATAACTCTAAAAGATTTTCTCAATACTTACTTGTTGAAAACTCCAAAATCTTCAAGCCCTAAACTCTAAACAAAACCACGTATTCCACTGTGAAAACTGACTAGCTTCAATTCTTTCTTAAGCAGAACAAACAAATAGCAAGGTGGGATTTGTTTAGGAAAAGGAAAAGCAAGGAAATCCCTCATAACGATTTTGATGAAAAACTTTGTGTGTTGAAAGGAAGTTCGAAGAAGGTGGCTGGAAATAACACTTAAGATATTTTACTAAACCCTTTGTAACTCTCAGATAACTATAACTTACTTCTGACAAATTATAAGGCAACTTAACACTTGTCACTTTTCCTAAGGTCTAACTCTAACTAAGTTTCTTTTTAAACTAACTCCATTAATTCTATCTTTACAATACAACTATCTCCAATCTTCTTTTGATTCCTTTTTCCTATTTTCCATAAAAATTCATAATTTTTGAAAATCACCAAAATTAAAAAATATCACAATCACAGTAATCAATAATATTTCCAATATAAATAAAATTCAAAATCTCAAAAATTTCCAATAATCACAACTCAATCCAATTATGCCTGGAAAATGTCAATGAATGCATGTACAGTCATATATATGTGCAAAACTGTGCATATCACACTTAACTCGTGCAAGACATGCATTTTCCTAAGTTCTCAGAAATTTCTCATAAACCACAATTCTAGCTCTAACATGAGTAATAGGATGTTACATTAACACATATGGCTTGATTCACTCTCTCAATTTATTATCAGTTACAAACATACCAATTACCACAAACATTGATCTATTTATTGAATTCAACAAAAATAAAGTTTAACAAAATAATTCAAGAATAATCCCTAAGATAGATTTAGAAACACATAATTATGTTAAACATCATGGTAATCCAAATAAGCATCCAATACAATGAAAGAAATAAATGGAAAAGAAAGAAAAACTAGTTGGAGTCTTGATATGAAAATTTGGAACTCTCTGAAGCTCTCTTGATGTCTCTTCTTGATCTTCTTTTAAATTGGTGGTTGCTACATCTTTTTCTTGTTTTTTAATCTCTAAATGTGGGTTCTTTATGGTTTTTCCACTTAATTTGGCTCTAAAAATAGCCCCGAAATGTCAAAAGTATAGAAAAACTAGTGAGCTAGAAAAGCTAAAATTTGCAGGAATTTTCTACCTATCACGCCTCTCACGATTGTGATATGTCACTATCATGACATGGCTGCATACATCCAATTCATCTATTTTCTTCAATCTCCTATTTCCATACACTCACAAACACATCAAACACCCCTTGAAACATAAATTTAAGGTTAAATTCTTGCTATAAACTACTCAAGGAATTAAAACACTAATAATAACACAATACTAATCCTATACACATGATAATAATCTAAGAAACACTTCAAAACACCCTTAAATACCTAGAAACACATATTATAATCTAAACCTATCGGTAGATAATAAACATGTAGTTGTAGTGCATGGGGCCTATATGGATACCTATACAAATATACGATTAGTGAAATCCATTATTTAAAAGAAAAGGTTGAGACATTTGTAGATTCAAATTATAAGAAGGGTTGGTTCATAAGTTTATATGAATACATATTGCAACTTGTTAAAGTTGAAATAGTCTAGCCTTCAACTGATGCAAAGGTGATACATCCTCTAGCTAAAAGAGTTACACCCAGGAGACTTAAAGTTGCAAGAAGAAGGCAGCAAAATCAGTTAAAGAAATTAAAAAAATCCAAGCAAAATTACTTAAAAAGGATAAGATCATAGATGTCAAAACTATGGTAATTTGAGTCGTAACTCCAAAAAATGCAACAAGGACAACTAAATCCAACACGTTGAGTCTTCTTTACAGATGTGTACACATTACTATAATCATATGAATATGGTTTATAAAACTTACAATAACTGGTGTTTATTATTTTCTTTAACAAGTTATAACAGAGGCATCCTTACATGTATATAATTGTTTAGTTTTTTATCAATTAATTATGGCTTTAATGATTGACAAATCTATTTCATCACAAAAATGGTTAATCGGTGAAAACAAAGTTGATGATAATGCTCGTCCAAGTGAACAAATAAATATTATAAGGAATGAGCTTTTTATCAATTTGTCTTAGTTGAAATAATTAGCAAATGTGTTCTAATGGCTTATCTTGCAACTTACTAGGGTGGTAAATCTAGACATGCCAGTAAAAGAAAGTTTGGAGAGTTTGATCCACACATGTTCTAATTATCATTTGAGCCAAGGTATTTACAATTCAAACTAGTATTACTTCACAAAAGTTACAAGCCCAAGCAATTAGGAGTATGTCATTGGCATAATCATCACAAGAATTAGTTTCACAATCAAGTACAAATGAGGGAAACATTACCGATTAACAATGCCTCTAACTTTTTGATATTTGTCTCATTGGCTTTAAGATGTATATGTTACTGACATATATGATAGTGGTATCAAATGTTTATGTTATATAGACAAATTGTTCATATTGGGCATATCTTTTTTTGCTTAACCAATATGAATTGCTAAATCTTTGGAACTAAATCATTGTCATATATATACTTTACCTTTAATTTATATAGACTGAATTCTTTAATGTGTATTTATTTCACGTGGCAATGTTCATTTTGCTTGATTAACTGTTGCTTCATATTAGCAAGAAAAGTTTAAAAAAAATACCAGTTCATAGTTCATATATAAATAATTCCTATATAATACAATTGTACATTACACAATTCATATATAAATGAAATTCAATACAATTTCCCTACAATATAGTTGAAAATAACAAGTACCAAAACTACAACAAATGTGTTTCTCTTTTCTCAATAAATTTATGTCTTCCTTCATATTCTTCATCTATTTTTCAATCTCCTTCGTTGTGCTTGTCTCAACCCCTTTCTTTAACATTGATGATTCTTTCCTTAATTTTTGAACCACTTCAACAACTCTTAAGGTAAATTGTCATTATACCATTTTAAAAAGTTGCATCTTCCAACTTGAAATATTTTATTTCATTACATAAACTTTAAACACAAGGTTTTAGTTAAATAATAAATAAATTCTGACTAGATAATTGGGGCATCCACAAGATCTCCAGCCAGAATTATGATCACTCCATAAAGTCCTTAGAGGGGCTTATAACATATAATAGAAAACCACATTTTCTACATTTGAACTTATTATTATATTATTAGATGATGACGATTCCATATGCATAGATATAGAGAAAATCACAACGTAAAATATTCATAAAAGAAAACATTAGTCCAAAAAAACAAAATTAACCATTTTTCTTTCAAGAATGTGATGAGAAATTTTTTACTACAGATAAGGCTTTTATTAGTAAATATGTATTGTTCATTCTTAAATGATATTGACATTTGCATATAAATCTCTAGAAATTATGCTATATGATAATAGTTTTAAGCCTATATCCCACATATGTATACAGTTAGTCCTTGTACTGTCAATTTTTATATTGAAATGGAAAACTAGTAACCAAAAAAAGATAAATGTTTATCACATCTATAATATTAGGTGTTCTTCATATGCTTACCAAATACAAAGATGGTCCATGCATATTCTTATAAGCATATATATATAGATGCGTAGAGATGGTCCAATCATATAAACCTTTTGTTATGAATTTATTTGTAGGTTGTTATATCTTTTCAATGGTTTTGAAAAAAATTATTAAAAATTTGCAATATTTTGTGGGATCATATATAAAATAGCTACAAAAATGGTCAAGCATGAAAGATAGTGACAAATTATTATTTATAATTGAAAATTTGGTACTTTTCAATCACATGCTTACGAAAATGTTAGGGATAAGGAACATAAGCCAATAACTCTAGGAAACTCGATTTTTGGTCTCAATTCTTTATAGGCATATGGTCAGAGAAAGGGACTTACCTTCTCTCAGGAGTTAAATGAAACACTGGTGAAAGGCAATGAATGGTGGTGAAGGGTGATGATTAAAGGAGAAGCTATTGTGAAGGAGGGAGATGATGCAATGAAAGGGAAAACTTGGCATTGAAGATGGAGACATCGAGTAATTGGTGAGATAAGGAACTTCATAATTTAACTGAATTAGGCATTGGAGATTTAGGGATTAGGAATATTAGTAGGGATTTTTATCATTTACGGTTAATTAGTAAAAAAATTTAATTAGTTTGGTCAATAATATAATTAATCAATTTAATTATATTAATTAGTTAGGTTAATTATAATTAAGTTAAATTTAAAAGTGGCCTATATATTTAATAATACATAATTTTAAAATATGGGTCCTATAGTGCCAAAGGATGCTTATGAAACAAAGTGGAACCTATTACAACATTAAAATAGTATTACTTTATACCACGTGAGCAATGGTGTGGCTAAAAATTGATGGCATTATAATCCTGTCACTTGTTCTATTAACTTATGGTTCAATATGAATGTTTTAAATGTTGGGGTTAGATCTAAACACTTCGAAACAATAAGATTTAATTTATCAATAAAGGCAAACCTTAGGGTCAATTTTACCTTTTTGCCTTCGATGATGAGTTGATAAAGGTTGTTATTATTTCTCTAATTGGGGAAGAAAACAAATATTTTCATTTACACAAACAACCACGTAAAACTTCTACTTTATCATGTCATAATTGGATATTAGAACTTTTGAATAGGAATCCTACAAGGATTCATGAGAACTTAAGAATGAGCAAAATAATCTTTTTAAGCTTATATGTTGAAAAGTTTATGAGGCTTAAAGCCAATAAGTCATTTGACTTTGTAGAACAAGTAGCATTTCTCTTAATGATTATAGGGCACAGTGAGACAACTAGAGTCAATGTAGAACACTTTCAATATTCAACCTGAGTAATTTCGAAGTATTTTCACAAAGTCTTTTACGTATTTAGTCATCTTACAAAAAGAGTCATTATTTCACCATCCTTTACCAATATACCTCTTGAGATTCAACATAATTCAAAATTCTTTCTATATTTTCATGTATATTCATATACTTAATTACTATTTTATTATGCCCTTATGATTAACAATTATTTTAATAGTATAATTTTATTTTTTAGGATTGTATAGGAGCAACAAATGATTCACGTATTGATGCACATGTTTCAACCAATGAACAAATACCATATAGGGGTAAAAGAACTGATCCAACACAAAATATTATATGTTGTTTCTTATTTGACATGTGTTTCACATATGTAATGGTTGTATAAAAAGGTACTATAAATAGATCTTGAACTAATTTCCTATGCCTTTATAATGTATACATTTATTTTAAATAAATATAGTAATTATGATTATGTTTTAATATTTTTTGTTAATATTATATACTTGATATGTAAGGTAAGTTATATTTGGTTGATTAAGTTACTCTAATATACTTGGATTTCTTACACTAAATCGAGGTGAAAGGTATCATTTATGATATTATAGAGAAAGAAGAAGACCCCAAAGTCTACGAGAGTTAAATATATGCACTATTCATTAAGAAATATTATTGAAAGATATTTTGGTGTTCTAAAAGCTACATTCCTTATAATTTTGAACAATTCCAGCTATATGAATTAAAGAAACAAAAATACAGCTTTATTGCGTATCATGTTATAAATAATTATATTAGATTACAAGAAAAAATGATTAATTATTTGACGATTGTGTTGAAAATGAAGAGCAAGTAAGGAAAAGTGTAAATAAAGATGTAAGTCCACAATTTGAATATAATATCACTCCAATACAACTTTGAAATATAATTCGAAAGCGAGATGAAATTGCTAGACAAACATAAAATAATTATATTAGTTCTAATTAATTTATGTTTCTTTTTGTAATTATACTATTATTATGTTTTGAAGCATTATAGTATGATAGACATCTTTTATTAATTAGAATGAACTAATGTGATTTTGATATTTTATAGTTTATTATATAAAATTGATGTATAAATTTCTTTATTTATATAAATCTTCATACATTTGTTCCAATCATAATGAGAATTAATTAATTTAAGAAAATAACATGATATATTAAAGATAATTAAGATAAAATTTAATACTAACGTTTAATAGTAGAATTGAAAAAGGATGATAAAACCATTTTTATTTTTTATTTTTTATTGCAAATTTAAACCAAGAGGTTTTTGTTTTTAATTTTTTATTTTAAATCTCAACTAAATTTTTTTTGTTTTTTAACAAGAAAAAAGAAACCAAATATAAAAAACTATAACAGAAAACATAATCAATTCTAGAATTAAATCATAATCAGATTTTAGTAATTAGGCTTTGCAACAAAATCAATTCCAAAATTTTACATTAATAACAATTAAATAATAATCAAATTGTAGAATTAAAGATGATTATGATACCACAGTTGAAAAACTGAGATGAGATCCAATCTCATGCATAACAAAAAAATATTTTTCATTATTTTTTGAATGTTAAGATCAATTTAACATATGATATGATTAAATTATAAATATAATAAAGAATGAAGTTTAATCTTCTTTTCCCACATATTCTCTTGAATTGATAGGCTTGTGAAAAATCATTATAGTCGCAAAAAAATCTACCTCCTAACAGTATTCACACGAACAAGTCGAGAGAACTCTACAAATGGTGTAAAGATGGGTAAACATTAAGCATTATCTTACACCTATTTATAATCAGAGTTGGACTTTTTGGTAATTTAATTGAAATAGTATTCTAATTTCAATTAAATTTTGATTATAATTATAATTAATTATATAATTAAATATTAATCTGGAGCAAATAAGATCTAATTTCTAATATTAATCTTTATTTATCAAATATCTTATATTTGATCTTAAAGTTTATCAAATTTTATAATCAAGTATAACTTAGATTAAATTACCTTTCTATCTCTTTAATCGTTTTATACATGTGACCTATTATATTTCTAAATATGTTAATAATAGATATAAATTGTAACCATAAATTATGTTTAACATTAAATAAATTAATCTCCTTTAATTTATTTTCAATTTTTATTTAAATAATTAACCTCTATGAATCAAGGTTGAGATCTAATATCACATCATGGTCACCCAAATACTAGAAATATCAAAGTGGATTTAAATAAACTTTATGTGTACACTTTTTGTCATATAATTCTATCTTTTTATTATATAATATTTTGATTAGGTATAGAATATAAAATTAACTTTTATCTATTTGAGTTTAATTATATTAATTCTCCATTATTAGTAAATAATTATTTTAATGACAAATAAAAATTATTTTCAAATCGTCATCCATTATGGACAAGATTTCTCAAATTAATACTAATTAAAACAAAGGAACATTCTCCTTAATTATTTTAAGGTGATAATTTTTTTAATAATCTTTCAAATACTTCGTTATAGTTAATATTATATCTAACGAGTATCAAGTGAGTTACTCTTAATTAGGATATATTATAAGCAGGATTAAAATATAACAATTAATATATGAGATATTTTAGAGAATTAAAGTCCAAAATTATTTATATAATCATCACAATGAAAATTTTTATAAACACACAAGTAACATTGTAAATGAAATTTTAGTTAACTTCTTCTCTAATAAGTATTCACACATTTTTTATAAATACCCACATTTGTTATCATCAATTAAGTTTCAGGAATTTTTGAGAAAGAAGCGACTGAAAATATTTATCTGGCTTAATTTTAAGCAAGGTCTCATTTACATTAGTTTTGGTGAAACGAAGTTTTAGCAGGAAAGCAGCGATTCTCTTAGGAATGCTATCCAACAACCAGTTTGTACGATCTGGTGAAAAGCAAATATTCCCTAACAACGCATAGTCCATGCATTTTTAAATTGCTTTCAATAATGAACGTTGCTCCTAAATCTGTATTCAAACTAGTAATTTTGTTTTGATTAATGCATTATGAAAAAAACTTGATGAGGGCACGAATCTTTTGACATCCTTTCTCATATTTAAGAAAGTGCATAGTGCTGTAATAAAAATTGCTAATGGTATGAATGGCTTTCACAGGCTAGAAAACGGACTTCTCAGATAGGCTTCGCTACTATAGTGGGAGTGTGCTCGGAAAGATTCATTCTTCCTTAGAAGGTCTGATATAGCTCCTGCTGCAGATAAGCAGCTTCTTGCAACAATCTGGTGGAAGACAACAATTTAATTAACTCAAAGCAAAGAAAAACCCACGAAGCTTTCAATTCACTAATCACGTCTTTGTAAAAATCATGTGAGTCCTGCTCTCGCATACATTGATTGGATTCATTGCCAATAAGTAGTCACGTAGCTGTGCGTTTGTGAGTCCCTTCTTTTCCAAAGGTTGTTTGTAGGAGAGCATGAAGAGGGCATTGAAGAGACGCTACACAAGGAACTAGTCAAGAAATTACAGTACTCTTCCTAATTGACTAATGAACTAGTTTTCTTTGTTTTGGCAACCACATTAGATTGGCTTGTTCTCAGGATTTAGCTAGTAGTATTTTGTGTGAATATGTGAGCACATCATAAAGTGAAAAACGGACTCAGAAACGCCAGCTCGTGTTATTTTGTGTGAATATGTGAGCACATCATAAAGTGAAAAACGGACTCAGAAACGCTGCTCGAAAACACGCAGGAAATCGTTTATAGCGGGGCTTGAACCTTCGCCTCTGTGGTTAACAGCAACACTCTCAAAACCAACCGAACAACTCCAGCCACTGGTGGAGTGCATTAGTTATTTCTTATTTATACATTTGGCTTTTTTTTTAATTTTATGTTGATCTATACCATAAACGTTATTTTCCTTATCAAAACGATATTTGTTCATGCTTATTCAAAGTTGAGATTAGGTTTGAACAATAAAGAGAGCTAAAGAAATCCAATTTTTATTGAAATAACATAAAAAAATGGTAATTATAATATTTATTTATAACCTCGACCATTGGTGCATGAATTTTATATTATAATGACTTCTATGATTCACCAAGATTGATATTTATAATTTAATTAATTTTATAATTAAAATTAATTTTACTATGGTTCATCAAATTGTGTTATTAGTAGAAAATCCAACAGAAAGTGGTATCAGAGCATTCAAGACCTCACGGGCCTTTCTTGGACACTTCAAGCTTCAAAGATTCATCAAGAAAGTCAGTAAGTGAAAGTCCTTTGATTCTTTAATTTCCAGCAAGCATGGTAGGCAAAGAAATGGACATATTTTCTGGTAAAGAAGACTTTACCATCT
>JANVCL010000001.1:20803227-20814386 GCA_026546855.1 Erythroxylum incrassatum
GGAGTTAGTCTCCCATGCAAATGCAAATGTCTATGTAGAGACCTAAACCTAGCGTCTATTCCATATATAAGGTACTAGTCTACCATGATACAGGTATGAGATTACAACCCTAGTTTCTTCTCTGTTCTTAGCAATCGAAACTCTCTCAAAATTCTAACTTGAGCGTCGGACGGGCCTTTCGAGAACCAACTCCCGGCGAGCCATTATTTATTTTGCAGGTATTCATCAGCCAAAGCCACACTGAATTATGGATCAAAACAATGATGTTCCGCTCCAGCAAAATCCAGCTAAACGAAGTTCCTTTTCCGTTTGGTTGATTCGGTAGGTATATTTGTTTATTGCGAACTTGGAGCCCCAAGATGTTTCAATGAAGATTGTGGTATGTTCATAATCTCATAAACCAATAATTTAAGTGGATCAGTCAATCATATGTATATTTAATAATTAACCAAGTCAATCATATGTATATTTAATAATTAACCGAGGCGGATTGTAGATGGTAAGGGGTTCTCTTGGTTTAAGTGAGGTTGTAGGTTTGAACCGCCCTCATGTTTGCACCTATTTAAAACTTGGGGTCAAAGCTTTACCTTCCACAAGAAACTACCCAATTCGAGCGAGGATTAGTCTGGGTATGAATAGCTTAAAAGTACCTTCCCATAATTGGAACCCACCTTTCTCTTTTTGTGATTTTGTTAATTCTCTTTTATCTACCTAGTTTGATATTGAGATGATGCTAGATCTTGGTCGGGCCTGCGACTGGAGGCCCTTGGGGTTGGGGATTCAACCTTTGGGGAGAGATGATGCTAGATCTCAAATTAACCACTTGCATTAACTTACTCATTGTACACACTAAGATGCATTCAATAAGATTTTAAGAAATAGAGTTTATTAATTAAAATCTTGGACTTAAAGAGTTCTTTAAGGTTTATCATTTGAAAACTTAATGATTTGCAATCCTACCAAGATTTATTTTGAACTATGATAGCCAAAACTCAATTTTCAAGAGGATTCTATCACACTTGATTATTGTTTTAACTTTCAAATTTTTATTCTCAAAAATTAAAAAAAATTATTTTTTACATACTTCTCTTACAATAAGTTAAATTTTGTTAGTTTTGCCTAAAAAACCAAAGCCTCCGTCCTAACCAATTTAGTTTGCATTTTATGACATTTAGGCTATCTTAGGTCCATTGTATTAGGTTCCAATTAAATTAGACGACTCGAGGTTGCATTTTATATTGTAATATTTAGAATTAAATTTTTGATTCAACTGCTAAGGGTAAGATTAAAAGACAAACTGTGGATCAAAATGGTCCATAATTAGAAACTACCTTTCTAAAACACATCCTGAAAAAAATCAGTAAATTTATTGCTTAGAACAAAAATATTTTGCCCAATGTGAGCTTCAGTTGAGAGTTGCTTTGGTACCTACCTTATATATATAGATTCTAAAAGCGGCGTGCAACCATAAGTGGCGAATCAGACCCAAACATCCTAGAAACACGTTAATTTACGAAAGTTTATGTTATTATATATGAATAATTTTTTGATTCATACATTTTCTTTTTCAATGTGATTAGATCTAAATAAAAATAAAATTGTATTTTAGTTTTCCTTTTTCTCCATAATTAGAAAATTCCATTTCATAGGTTAGTTTAAGCTTATAATTAACAAAAAAAATTTACTTGTTTTCCAAAAATAAAACATTTTGAACAAACAAATTTAAAATGTTGTATGTTCTCTAAAGTTATATATAGATGAATGCCCTTATTTTTTACAAATGGATTGTGTTGGCTTAACAAAATTATAAAATAATAAAACTCTTGCATGTTTCTAATTTAACCTTCAACTAAATAAAAAATTGCTTGAAACCTTAAAAGCACAAAATGAAAAATTTTACTGGAAGCCTAAAAGTGGGTGGATAAATAAGAATGCAAAATGATTAAACTTAAAGCCATATTAACCTAACTTATTCAAGGAGTTGGAATGACCTAATAAGTGACGATTGGAGAAATAAAAAACCTCAGATGTGGTAGTTAAATCCACTACTAAAGGTAATAACTACATTACACCCACCGCACTCAGTTAAATGAATCATTCGACGAGGGTAAATGTCAAGGTATGGTTGTATAAATATGAACATTTCTTTGCATTAGATCATAGTCTTAGCCATTTAAAGATAAGAGTGGTCGTGATCCACTTAGAAGAACAAGTGCAATAGTATTATCAATTATACTGAAAGAGGGATCTACAGAATGGAAGGAATTTATGTAGATGCTAAAATAAATGATTTAATGAAGAGATCTTTGAGGACCTAGTGGGAGATTTAAAGGAATTGAAACAAGAGGGACCATTATAAGAGTACTATATGATGTTTGATCATTATTCAAATTGATTATCAATGCCAGAGAACTACATAGTTTGGTAAGCCCTATCATCTCTGAATTGAGTTTGAACGATGATCATATTGGGCCACTAAGAATAAAATGCTAATTAGAGCTCCCACATTTGTAAAGACAAGGCAAAAGCATTCCACAATTAAACAATTTCTACGAAGAATCTTTCAATTGGTTAAAAACTTTTACTTTATCATTTCAAATAGATATTATTTCTTAGTAAATTACATTATAGATGTTTAAGTCCTTTTGTTGTTACTTACGTGTTTTCCCATAATGTAGTAGAGATACTAATTATGGACTTAGGCAAGCTTTTTAAGATTAATGTTCACCAGTTAAAACTAATTTATAAGAGTTTTCAAGTGTAAACTGTGGAAGAAATTAAGTTGGAAAATTCAACTTATTATAATTGAGAGAGAGCTCCATTCCATCTAACTAGTATGATGTTAAAGAAGCAATTTCGGGAGGTAACCTAATTTTTTAGCTCATTCGACGTAAACTTGAGCCACCACTCCTTGTCTTACTTACTAGATCGCTGACCACCATAACCTCCTCAATTGACATCTCTTTTTCTTTAGAAATTCTCCACCACTGGTGTTCTCCTTTTGACATGGAAAACAAAATTTGGAGGTCAATCTATTTTTCCTTTTCAAGCAGTTGGGGATTAAACCCCCTATTATCACTAGCCCTTAGATGATTTTCCATTTCATTGCCTTAGCCCCAGGGGAGTATTCTTTCTACCCTTTATTCTTATATTCTTTAATATTGAGCCATGTTTGGTTTAGGTGTGGGGGAGAGTGTTTAAGAATTTCAAAAATTTATACTTTTCATTTTATGTTTCGTTGCTTTTCTTTATTTTCTTTTCATTTCATATGTGTGTTTGTTTCTTTTGTATTCTATATGTTAAAACTTTGTTTTATATTGCATGCCATAGAAATAAATTAGTTTAGTATGAGAGTCACATATGTTGATTAGATAAGTTGACTTTAGATGTGAGTGATAGTTAATTATGATGATTTATTTTGAAAGGAAACTATAGAAATTTGGTAATTTTAATATATCTTGGTGAGTTTTTGAACCAATATAATACAACATCTATAGCAACATTTAATTTTCTTGTTATGTGATACTCTTTTATTTGAATGTTTCTTGCATTGAACCGATCAACATTACATTGGTACATGTGTGCGCAAAAATGATTAAGGCATTCCTTGTTTTTAATCGACTCAACTTGAATAACCTAACCATCACATTAACACTAGTGAACCCTTTTTTAGCCTTAATTACTTCTTTTTTATTTCAATATTTAAAACCCACAAAATAAGTTTGAGCCTCAATAATACCTTTACCTAATTTTAAGATTGGTTGAGTATTTAAATAGCTTAATTGGTGGTTTTGAGGAGAGTGACTATAGTAGGTGTAGGAGTTTACTTTATACATCATGGTAGTGTATAAAGTAGTAAGTGAGAATAATGGGGAACAATTAAGAGTAGGTGTAAGTTTTGTGTGGCATTTTTTTCTTCTGGTAGAAAAAGAGTTAGTCCATTTTTTGAAAAAGTGAGGATTGAATGGGTTATGTATTTGAGTGTTTGAGTACTTGATTGGGGAGTGTGAAATGTTTTGAGTTACTGTTGAATTAATGACTCAAATGTTCGACTAGGCTCTATGATTTAAACCATTTTATCTAGAAATTCCCTCCTTGATGCCAACCCCATTACTTCCCACAAATAGAGTCCTTTTGATTTGTGCATACATATAATCTAAGTAGTGGAAATTTGGTGTAGTTGCAAGCTTATGATAGTTCATTCTCATAAAAAGAGTTTGAGTAAAACACTTGGATCCCTTAAACACTTAAGAAATATGAGAGAATACATGCATAAATTCATCAAATCTTTTACACTATTTTCAAATAAAATTGTTGTGATAATTGCTATTCATGTTTCTCGTAAAGCTTAAGCTTGATATTTTGTGTTACTTACGTATTAACCACAATTATGTCCTATGGTGTATTGTCACTTATTCTTAATTTTAAATTTAATGTCGTTGTTTCATAAGGATGAGTAAGGGTTTGGTGTGGGGAAAATTTGATAATGCTCAAATTGTGTACGATTTTGATTTCAATTTCCTTAATTTTTGCAAGAATTATGCTCTACCTGATAAGAATTGTGTATTCTTCCTATTTTCTAAGGATTGGAGATTGACTGATCATTAAATGGAAGGCAAGGTTAATGGAGTGAAGAAAAGAGATTAATCAAGAATTAAGCAGATTAATCAAGAATGAAGAAGTAAGCAGCCTACAAAAAGTCATAAGATTTGGGAACGCCTAAGGGATATACAGATTTTAACATATGTTTTTAAGGTTTTCAGTTTAGGACTTTAATTTTTAGAAAGTAGGAATTAGTAGTCATCATTAGCAGCCTCCCCCTTCATCCTTTTTATTTTGGTTAAAAAATGTTATCTTCTTCCTTTAGAAACACACAACAACATTCTTTTCATCTATTATTCGAAGATCAAACTATGATCCATGGGTAGTTTTTTTCTTAATCTAATTACAGGATGGTCGAAGTTCATCTAAAAAAGTTATGAGATCTAACTATTTTACTTTGATCTTTTATTCTTAAATATTTATCTATGTTCTGTTCTCTAGTTCTTATTACTATTTTGTTAAAGGATGCAAGTAGCCAATTTTTTTATTAATATAATAGTATATTGTTATTTAAGTTAAAATTTGTAATTATTTGTTTATTCTAATCCTAGTAGCAAATCGACATAGTTGCTTAGGTAAGGGCATTAGATTGATGTTGATGAAGATAAATAGTTTAATTTAAATAAACCAAACGTCTTGATTTTATTAAGAATTAGGTCTCTTTAAATTATAATCCTACTAGACGATTAAATCCTATAAACATTTCTATGATTATTTATTGGTAAGAGAAATAACTAACAATCATATCTTAGTTATCCAAAAGGTTAGGAGAGATTGGTTGTTAGGTTGTGCTACCAACTATAACCATTTTATTAGTTTTGCATTGATGATCATCTTTATAGATGAACATAAACAACACTTTGGTTAGGTATTTCGGAAAATTGATTTTTTTACTTATCTTTGCCTTCTTTTCATTTTTATTTTCCTACTACAAAACCCCTTTTTTATTTTATTTTTTGATAAGAAGAATAGAAATCCAATATTCAATGTGGATACGACCCTGCTTATCACTGTCTCCGTTTATTCTATCTTTAAATTAGATTTTTATTATTTATTGGATTTGACAGCCATCATCTTAGATACTCAATTTTTTGGAAAGCGGTGGCAGCAAACTTTAAGAAGGTACAAGTTATACAAACTTGGCCACTCTAAAATAGTAAAAAAGCTTAAAGGGTTTCTAGGGCTAACAGAGTATTACAATAAGTTTGTTAAGTAAATAGGGAGATAGCTAAACTTCTATATAAATGTTGGAGAAGAAAAATATTGTCAATTGAGCCTGGAGTGAAAAGAAACAATAAGAACTTAATTAATTAAAGGAAGTTGTCACTTCTTCACCTATTATTATACAACTAAAAATTTTTAAAGCCTTTTATAATTAAAGAAAACATGAGTGGAGTAAGGAATTGAGCAATTCTTTAGTAGTATAAACACCTTGTAGCTCTCTTTAGCAAGATATTAATCCTAAAATATTGAGGGTTGTCAATGTATGTGAAGAAATTCCTTATAGTGATCAAAGTTGTTAAGCACTATCACCATAATCTCAATAGATCACAAACATACCATAAAAGCTTAAAATATTTTGTAGAAAAAAGAGTCACTATTCCTTTCCATCATTTTAGGCTACCTAAACTCTTGGGATATGACTTTGAGGTACATTATGAGAGTGAAAAGGAGAATCCGATTGCAAATGGTTTATCAAGGCTAACAATCACTGTAATTATTAGTTATATTAGTATTATAGATAATTATCTCAATAAGACATCCCAATTGGTGCAACTACCATTAAAATATGCTTTACGATAGGTGATCCTGTCCTTCTTCTCTCTAAATTGAATTATGGATGTTTTTTAGCCTGTGAGTCTTCTTGCCTACGGTATTCCCTTCTTGCTCTCTTGCTTTGTTCTCCTCCTCAATACCCTTCAAATTCCTACTTACTATTTGAAGAAGTTCTCGATCTGAACTAAGTTTTTTGCCTTTTTGGTAGCCCGCCCAATTTCCCTCAAACTTAGGTCCTTACAATTTACTGTTAATGGTAAAATGTCACCTGAATCCTCCAACTCTACCCTAAATTTAGAGAGTGAGGAGTTTCCTCCTCTCTCAATTTCTCAGCAGATCCATAATTTACCTTGGATGGTAGGAAAGTAAACTTAGAGGCAAGTGGTTGGAGACTTGACTCTTTTGATAAGCTTTATTTTGTTCCTAGAATCAAAGAGGGTCCTATAGATCCTCCTATAGAAGTGTTAACAAAAGGTGTAACTAAGTAGAAAGCATCCCTAATCGACTACGTTTTGGAGAAAAGAATGGCTTACCTGAGTGTCCGACATTAGGCTAATATGAACTGGAAAAAATGGAGGCTTCAAACTGCATTAATGACTGTAGATGATCTCTTCATATTTCAGTTTTCATATGAGGAAAGCAAGGCGATGGACATAGGACTTTGGAAAATATAAGTTAAGCCAATTTTTTTAGGAAATGCGAAACGAGGTTCAAACTTGAAAGAAATGAAATCAAAACAATTCCTATTTAGGTTAATATGCAAACAATTCCTCTTGAATACCTAGTCATCTAAAGGATTGAGTTATTTAGCTATTTATATAGGCACTCCAATATCTATTGATGAATATCATAAACATTAAAAAAGTGGGCTATGCTAGGGTGTGCATTAAAATGAAACATAACAAACTAATGCCTGAAAGTATTCCTATCATGAAGTATAATACTTGTGGTGACTGAGTTGAAGGCAGAATTCACTTATCTTATCCTTGGAACCTTACATGAAAAAACCAATCAATGTATGGATCCTTAAGAGAAATAAAAATACTAAAGGAAGTGGAAGAGAAGAAATTCAAACCAGGAACCTCTAAGCAAGTTGATGAATTAGGTGTAAATGCAAAAACTTAAAATCGGCAAGAGGTACAATTAGTTAACACTAAAAGACTCATACTGAACAGAACAATTCAAGCAGAGAAGAAAATGAGGAGAATATCCAGCAGCTAATTGAGGGGACAAACGTGAATAATAATGCAACACAAGCTGATGGAAAATAATCCAACAATGGAAACACGACTCCACTAGGTAATGAAGAAATTAAGGAGAATACTAATAAGATTAGTGGAACTAAGAAGGTGCTTGATCAATGGAATGTAACAGGGTTTATTAGTTGAAATATAGGAGAAGGACAAAGTCTAAACACACCTAATGGTTTGCACAATATGGAATATGAGGGGACTAAATTGTTCCAATAAGCAACTAGCCCTAAAGGATTATCTTGGAGCTAGAAAATCATATTTTGTTGGTTTGATGGAATCAAAAATAATAGAGGAAGTTTTTTATAAAGGATTGAAAACGTTTATCCCAACAGAGTGGATAACCTTAAGCAATCACTCTAAAAACCCTAATGGAAGAGTTATAGTTTCATAGATCCAACTCACTTACTTATCTCCAACTAGTTTTAACTGATTAATTGATCCATTGTGATCTAGTTCTCAAAGCAGGCAACATTCCAATAGCAATAATAACTTTCTATGTAACTAATTGGGAATTTTAGTGAACTAGCTTATGGAGTGACCTATAAGGAATTGAATCAAACACCACTACTCCTTGGATGGTTTTTTGTGAGTTCGATTGCTTGCTATCTCCATCTGAATCCATAAGAGGAAGAGGCACAACGTAAGCAGACACCAAAAAGCTGACAATATCAACGTCTCTACTGGGACTTGTAGATCTTAAATTTCAAGAGCCTATATTCACTTGGAGTAATAATCAAAAGGGAAATAGAATTGTGCAGAGGAAGCCAAATAGGTGTTTAGTAAGTAACAGAATACTTGCTCAAATGACTAAAAGTTACGATGTTTTTGAGGAACCATTGTTTTCTGATCATACACCTGTCACGGTGGGTATTAATGACAACTTAATTAAAAGAAAGTCACCATTAAAATTTTTCAACTCCCTGCTAAAGCACTCCTAACTTGACTCAGTTATTGCAAATGTTGTTGGAAATTATGTTTAGGGATATAATGTATTTTAATGTCTCCAAATGCTAAAATCTGTTAAAGTTGAATGTAAAAAACTCCTTAAGCATACTATTGATCCTTTAAAACTTAATAAATTACAGGATATGGATGATCTTTCCTAAAATCAGAAGTAGTTGGCTATTAATCCTACATGTTCCTCACTTATTGATAAGTAAAAGACATATTTAAGCAAGTACCTACAAACTCTTAAAGACTATAGAGTTTAGGATTCAACAAAGAGATGGGAATACCAAATACTTTTTCCAGTGTGATTCAAGGTAGGAGGAATAGGAACAAAATAGTATCTCTATAGGATAAGAATGCCAAAAGGTGTATGACTAAAAGGAGTTGAAATGGTTGTTAAAAGACTCTTTAATGAAATTAATAGGGTTTATGCACATATTTCTTACTTTCCTATTAATCTAGTTAATATAATGTCTAGTTCCATAAATCAAAATCAGCAATCTACACTGCTCAAAGAAGTCATAAATGAGGAGATTAGGGAAGTTCTATTTTCCTTTCATCCAAACAAGTTTCTAGGCCCAGGTGGCTTCATTGCCAAGTTTTTTCATGAAAAATGAAATCCTTTGCAAGCACCAATTGTAAAAGCAATGCATAAGTTCTTTAGAAGTGACTGGTTACTCAATGATTGAATGATTACAGAACAATAAATGTTGCAATGTGGTGTACAAGATCATCTCTAAAATCCTAGCTAATATATTATAGGGTACTTGACCTGGATTAATCAATCCTAGTAAAGGTGCTTATGTCCCAGGTAGAAGCCTAGTTGTTAACATAATGTTAGCAAAAAGAATTGTTCAAAGACTATAACTCTAAGTAACATGTCAGGAGTGTTCTTTCAAAATTGACTTCACTAAAGCATATGGCACCATGGAATGGAGCTTCATCATCGATTCACTCTATGATTTTGGATACCCTAGTAAGTTCATTAAGTGGATACACTCTTACATTACATTAGTATCATTCTCAGTACTAATGAATGGAGAACCTACTCAACTCTATAAAGCTGCTAGAGGAATAAAGCAGGGAGATACACTATTTCCCTACCTCTTTGCCATCACTATAGAAGTTCTCTAAAGAATGAAACAACTGGTTAATGCTGAAAATATAAATTTCAGATTTCATTATCGAAGTAGTGGGCTTAATATCACGTAAATCTCTTTTGCAAATGATTTACTCATACTATGTGCTAATACATCTACTTCAATTAGTGTATTCTTAACATCTTTATAGATATTTCAAGAAGTATCAGGGCTAAAATTCAATTCAAGAAAGAGTTCTGTATAGGTAAAGTAGAGAAGACTCACTAAGTGTGATCATGGATGCAGGATTTACCATTCATCGATTGCCTCTCATATATTTAGGAGTATCAATCTCCACGAGGAAGCTTAAGGAAGTTGAATGTAGATCTCTCATTGATAAAGTTCATAAAAGAATCTCTGATTGGAGCAACAAATTTTTTCATATGAAGGTATATTGCAACTGGCCATTTCCATTCTTAATAATCTGCACATTTATTAATTGCCACATTTGGCAATCCCTAAAGGTTTCCTTAAGAATATTGATAGAAGCATGTGAGATTTCATACACATTTATTAGAGCCTTTATGTAACACTCAACATTTTACAGCTTTGAGAGGCTTAATCCCTGAAGATACAAAGGTGCAAATGCTAATGCAAAATAACAATTAGTATTGGCCTTTTCAAATGTGCAAGGGAATCAGATAAATTAAAGAGCATATGCCAGCATACTTACTTGATCAGATGCTGGAGGATGAAGTCATATAGGAGTTACTTATTTCGTATAAATTTATTGTTAAATCTTGTAAGCATGTACTGATTGGTCCACTTATCAAATTTCCTCTCCATAAACTAATATGAGGATCTAGAATATCTCAAGCTTAGTCATTCATTCTATAGTTAACAACTTTGCATAAGTTAGGAACTAGAGATAGAATAAAATTCTAGATTCCAAACATATCTTAACTTTTATGCTCTCAAGAGGATGAGACATTAGATCATATTTTCTTTAAGTGTTATCATACAGGATAACACTAAAGAGCATTTCTCAACATATTTGATCTAAAGGATAGAAATTTAAGTTGGATGAGTTGTTTGGCTTGGGTAAATAACCTGAGCTAGAAAAGTAGAGAGGATTAAAAGATGTTTAAGACTAGTTTTAATATGCTAGTGCATTACATTTAGAGAATGAGAAACACAAAGATCTTTAAGAAAGTAGAAGATTACTAGAAATTCAATCGGATGGAGTTTTGCTTTAAGTTAAGGATAACAATTATGATTACTCCTTATCAATAATTCATATTGTTGGACCCCGAACCTTTCTGTAAGCTAGGACTATTAAATGAGAAATTATTGGAAATTATCTATGTGTAAAGCAAAGGAGAATCCTTGAAATTGAAATGAAATGGAAAAGATGGTTTAGATACAAGATGGATTATATGTGAAATATTGGGAGTTAAAAGCTGGAAAGTGCAGTTGAAAAATGTGCATTGAGCATGCTTCG
>JANVCL010000001.1:20827489-20840266 GCA_026546855.1 Erythroxylum incrassatum
CACACACACACACACACACACACACACACACACACACACACACACACACACACACACACACACACACACACACAAGAGATATATATATTCACCACGTAGGGGTAAGACAACATATTATTAGATCTCTCCAGACCCTATGTATTAGCAAAACCTTTACTGGGTTTATTGTTGTAGTTTTAATTATTATCATAAAGATGAAGTATGTAAAAATTTTAGACATCCTAAAATGATTATGAAATAAAACATATAAAGAAGTGTATAATTAATGAGTTTTTTTATATTTGTAATTTATTAAATAACAAAATTCATATGTGGTACAAATATAATATATGGCAACGTGGCAAAAATAATAATTTGATGTAGTTTGTCACGTCATTCACATTAATCATTTTAGGGTGTTTGATATTTTAAATTTATTTAATAATAAAATTTATATGCAATACAAATATAATATGTGATAGTTACATGATAAAATACTAATCTAATATAGTTTGTCAGATCATACACATTAATAGACAGATGTCGAACTATTTTTATAAAAATTAAAATTTGAAAAAGCTACTTTTTAAAGTTAACGCTAGTATTATAAAATTACGTAAAATTTGAGATTTTTTGTTTACAATTTACCCTTATATCGATTTCAATATTTTCATATTACAATGTCAACAAGTCTCTTAATTAATTAGTATATACGAATTTATAATATATATTAATAATAATTTTTATTAATATAACAAAATTTCAAAATTCAAATAATGGTATATAGAATCTGTAACAACTGTCAATAATAAATATAATATATTCAATACATATAAAATAGGATATTTTTATATATAAATAATGAAAAGATGTAATTAATTTCTTAATAATATAAATGTACTTAAATAACTAAAATTGAAATAGATAAAAAGACTAAAACCAAAGTTGATGTCATTAGGTAAAAAGTACTAACGACTGAAATTTCTTTTTCCCCTAAAAGCACAAAACCCCGCAACCCATTCAAAAAAAAGAAGATAGAACAAATAGTGAAAAATAATTTTTTTTGAGGGAAAATAGTGAAAAATAATTAAAAACAGTTTGAATAAGGAAATGATTAGTCACTGACTGTGCTCCACTCCGAGCGAGCTTCTTTCTCGGATCTCCCTCTTTCAAAGCCCTTTACACATTCTTCACTTAATAATAAACATTTTTTTCCCATTGTATATAAATTTAAGAGCTCTGATCGGATCTCAGATCTTGTTTTCTCATTCTACTTAGTTTTCTCTTTGTCTTTGAAGGTACTCTTTTATCTCGTTTCTCTGGTTTTTATTCAAGTGATCTCAAATCTCTCCGTAGGTGACGATAATTTACAGTAGAAACGGCCACCGTCATCGGTTTTCTGTTTACGTCTCTGGGTGTTTTCTTTTTTTCGTTTTGGTGTTAAATTTCAGAAAATCTTAATGTTTATCTGGTGATCTTACTCACAAGTTCTAATTCAATGCCATTAACTTGGAAAGTAGAGAACAGAATAATCTCTTATTCTTTTACCATTTTCACGTAGAGGGTCGATTAGACCGCACACACACAAGCAGTGTATGCATACTTGAACAGTATTTGTGCATGCATATGAGAGGGTACGAACATGGGATTGTGTGCTTGATGATCAGTTCAATTTTTAGCTATTACAGGTTATAAATGGCCCAAGTATTACTCCACGGGACTCTACACGCCACAATCTATGAGGTGGATAGGCTCGAAAGTGGAGATGAACCACACTTCTTTAGGAAGGTATATAGTGATTGCTTTTGTTTTTGATTTTTGGATCAACAAATGCTAGTGTTGTTAGGTGTTTGTTATTCTGATTTGTGATTTGTTTACGATTGTAGTACGTACTATTCTTATGATATGTGATTTGTTTACGCTTGTTAGAAGAACTAAGAGAATATATGTATTCTAATATACTCAAGGTTTCTATTGCAAGTTTTATTTTCGGTAAATTATATCTTCTGTTAACATATATGCAAATTACTTTAATCTTATTTCGCAAAATGTTATTTATTTTGCGAAATAAGATTAAGTAAATTAAAATTGTTCTTATTTTAAATCTTAGAACAGCTTTGACTTTCTTGCTTCTTTAATTACTTGCATAACTTCTTGTAAATAATTCTGTTGTTCTCCCTTTTAGCTCAATGAAGTTTTTTCCTTGCAGCTCGTGGAAAACATTCAGGAAACAGTTGGTGTTGGAAGTGGGGTTAGTAAACTCTATGCAACTATAGATTTGGAGAAGGCTAGAGTTGGGAGAACCAGAATACTTGAAAATGAGCGTACAAACCCCAGGTGGTATGAGTCATTTCATATTTACTGTGCTCATTTGGCTTCCAATGTCGTATTCACTGTCAAGGATGATAACCCTATCGGGGCAACTTTACTTGGAAGAGGATATATCCCTGTTGAAGAAGTTTTGGGTGGAGAAGAAATAGATAGATGGGTTGAGATATTAGACGAGGACAAAAACCCCATTCATGGGGGCTCTAAAATCCATGTGAAGTTACAGTTCTTCGATGTTACAAAAGACCGCAATTTTGGTCGGGGTATTAGAAGCTCAAAATTTCCGGGGATACCTTACACATTCTACTCACAGAGACAGGGATGTAAGGTTTCTCTGTATCAAGATGCTCATATCCCGGATAAATTTATTCCTAAGATCCCTCTCGATGGGGGAAAGTTTTATGAGCCCCATAGATGCTGGGAAGATGTATTTGATGCAATCACAAATGCAAAACACTTGATTTACATCACTGGCTGGTCTGTTTACACTGAAATAACCTTGATAAGAGATTCTAGGAGGCCAAAGCCCGGAGGAGATATCATTCTTGGTGAGCTGCTTAAGAAGAAAGCAAGTGAAGGAGTTAGGGTTCTTATGCTTGTTTGGGATGATAGAACCTCTGTTGGATTACTGAAAAAGGATGGACTGATGGCCACCCATGATGAAGAAACTGAACAGTATTTTCGAAACACAGATGTGCACTGTGTCTTGTGCCCTCGAAATCCTGATGATGGTGGAAGCATAGTTCAGGATCTGCAGATCTCTACCATGTTTACTCATCATCAGAAAATTGTGGTAGTTGACAGTCCTTTACCTACTGGAGATTCAGAAAGGAGAAGAATTGTTAGTTTTATTGGGGGTATTGATCTGTGTGATGGTAGATATGATACTCCCTTCCATTCCCTATTCAGGACGCTGGACACTGCACACCATGATGATTTTCATCAGCCCAACTTTACTGGTGCTGCAATCACGAAAGGTGGACCAAGAGAACCTTGGCATGATATCCACTCCAGGCTTGAAGGACCTATTGCTTGGGATGTCTTGTTTAACTTCGAGCAGAGATGGAAAAAACAAGGTGGTAAAGATCTACTTGTTAAGCTGAGAGAGCTAGAAAATATCATCATTCCCCCATCTCCGGTTATGTATCCTGATGATCGTGAGACATGGAATGTTCAGTTGTTTAGATCCATTGATGGTGGTGCTGCATTTGGTTTCCCCGAGACACCTGAAGATGCTGCTAGAGCGGGGCTCGTCAGTGGGAAGGATAATATTATAGACCGAAGCATTCAAGATGCCTATATTAATGCAATTCGACGGGCAAAGAATTATATCTACATTGAAAACCAATATTTTCTTGGAAGTTCTTTTGCCTGGGATGCTGATGGTATTAAGCCTGAGGAGGTTAATGCTTTGCATTTAATTCCAAAGGAGCTTTCACTTAAGATAGTTAGCAAGATTGAGGCAGGGGAGAGATTCACAGTTTATGTTGTTGTCCCAATGTGGCCTGAAGGAATCCCAGAAAGTGGATCAGTTCAGGCAATATTAGATTGGCAGAAGAGGACAATGGACATGATGTATAAAGATGTTGTGCAGGCCCTTGAAGTTAAGGGAATCGAGGATGATCCTCGAAACTACTTGACATTCTTTTGCCTTGGGAACCGTGAGGTGAAGAGGCATGGAGAATATGAGCCATCGGAAAAGCCAGAGCCTGATTCTGATTATATTAGAGCTCAGGAGGCTCGTCGTTTCATGATTTATGTTCATGCAAAGATGATGATTGGTAAGTGACTGCATTGATTTATCTTCCTAACTGCTAACTTATAAATGAATATAAGCTCATTCGCCAGCCATTGGTCTATGGCCTCAACCTTAATTAGTTTACTACTTCAATTAGCAGAGTGATATGCGTTGGTTATTGTTTAATGTGTGAATGTGTCTCTTGTAATGAGTATATACTACAAACGTCTTGCATTTAAATTTGCTTTAGTTGAAGATATTCTGCCAACCTTTAGGCTTTTATCGGGCATCCAATTACATATGTGAAATTACCTCGTTTCCGGATACCAGAAGTTAGTATTATATACAATTCTTGTTCTTTCTGTGTCAATTATACTCTTTGTTGTTTTCTTGTCGTCAATTTAGTTAATTGATCTCATGGATTTCATGAATGTGACATCTGCAGTTGATGACGAATACATTGTTGTTGGGTCTGCTAACATTAATCAGAGATCAATGGACGGAGCACGTGATTCTGAAATAGCCATGGGAGCGTACCAACCATTTCACTTGGCAACTAGGCAACCAGCAAGAGGGCAAGTCCATGGTTTCCGTATGGCATTATGGTATGAACACCTTGGTATGCTTGATGATACCTTCCTTAGTCCAGAAAGCGAAGAATGCGTCAGGAAAGTGAACCAAATTGCTGATAAATATTGGGATCTGTTTTCAAGTGAGACCCTAGAGCATGATATACCGGGTCATTTACTCCGCTACCCTATTGCAGTCAACAACAAAGGGGTGGTAACAGAGCTGCCTGGAACTCAATTCATTCCAGATACTAAAGCTCGTGTTCTAGGAACCAAGTCTGATTACCTTCCACCTATCCTTACAACTTAAAGGGAAATCATACTCTGTCACAAAAGAATAACTACACTTCCTTCTTCCTCCTTGGTTTATGAAACACCAGATTAGCAAAGAATAAATAATGCATTGCCTAATAGCCCACTAAGTTGGTTGATTTTTGTTTTTTTTAAGGTTTCTCCGGGGTGTTTAGCACAGGATTTACAAAGATGTGTCATAGAATGCTTTGAAAAAATGAACCAAAACTCTACTGGAGGTTCCAGTTGCAGGAGACAAAAATAACTGTCTAATGGAAGATAAAGGTAAGAATATAACTGTCTTGTGTATTGAAAAATTCTACCATTCGTTAATTTCAAACAACCAGAAAAAAATAGATATATATACACTAGACAAAACAGAAAACACTAAAAGAAAATATAACTACCTAACTACCATAACAACCAATTACTTGATCAACTCGAAGTTGCATAGAAGAATAATCTTTCAATGTATTTATGCTAGTGAGTAATATCTAATGCTAATTGTTCCAAACTCACCAATGTTTGTTTGTTTGAATTTCTTTCCTATTTTTCCTTTATGTGAGTACCATTACCAAATGATAGCTTGTGTGAAACGTTGAGTTCCTCAGCAACAATGATCCCTTACAGACCGTGCAAAAATTAGGCAAAACGAACCAGTAGTTTATATTCATTTTTAGCTAGTATTCTATTGCAACTATCACAAAGCATATGTACGATCAGACAGATCCTAACTTGTATATGGAAAAATAAGAGCAATGATTGATCTGCCTAAGAAGGGCTCTCTATATTAGTAAGGCCAAATGTTCATCATCTTTGCAGTCTTGTGATTATTGTAGTTGATACAAATTCTAATACACGAGAACTAGGTGACAAATAAGTAAGTATATATTACCCACAATTTGAAAAGGAAACAAAAGGGTCACCATATGTTTTAATCCCTTAGCACATGCAGACACTTCACAGTTAGCTGGATACCGGCCTTAGGTAAAAGGTTAGCTGGATCACACACATGATAGTGGCATGCAAGATTTCCAAGCTAGCATGAAGCTTAGTTAATGCAAGTTTTGATAGAGCTTCGAATCGTGCATAAGTTAACTTGGCTAGGGCTGGGTTCTTGATGGATTAAGGATTTAATGTATGCTCAAATGAACGAATCGTGACTAATGGACTTAAAATGGGTAGGCGTTGGATAGGACCAGCGTGCCATGATAGGCTTTGGACTTGGATGAAGCATCATCAACCGATAGAGATCATGGGGAGATCTTTGATGATATGACGGATAAGATCTTAGCAAATAGATATCAGTTATAAAGATAAAGATCATGTGGGAGGATCATCTGAAGATAGCGAAGACGTTTATGAATATGGATGGATCATTCCTAGATAGATGTTATCTTTTATCTTGTTAGTTGTGATGTATGTAAATCGTATCAAATAAAGTCCTATTTAGATAGGGATGTCATCTAGTTAGATAATGTGATGTAATATGATAAAGATAAGAAGTGATCTAGGTAGTTGAGTTTTGATAGGATTCTAACTTAGCCATCAAGCTAGAGATGCCTATAAATAGGTTATTTGAGCCTTGCTCCTCACATAAAGATTAAGAGAGCATTTCTCTCTATACTTTGAGGGAAGTAATAAAGGTTAACATTTGTTGTATCTCTTTCATGCTTCTATCGTTGCCATTAATAGTCTAGTGCTTTCATTGTTTTCTTGCAAGACAGTAAAAGCTAAACACTGTAAGAGTTGTAAGGCATTCGAGAGCAAGGTTTTGTTAGTCAATAATCACGTAGGAAGGCAGAATCTTGCTTTAACGAATCTAAGTAAGATTTTCATGCAAAGGAGTAGGCACAACTTGTGATATAAGTTTGATATGTAAGAAGATCTTTGTAATAACTGGTATCAGAGCCACACTTTGAGTGGAAGGAGGCAGCAATTTAACGGAGTGTGCCAACGAAATGAAGGCACTCATTGGGCCAATTCCTTAAAGAGAAGAGGAGGTCACTTCCTACAATACTCGATTTGAGATGTTGACGGAACAAATCCAACAGTTACAACATCAAATCTGAGATTTGATGAAGGCACAAGAGGAGACTAGGTTCGAGATGATGATCTTAAGGCGTGTTGTTGCAACACAAGATTTTGGGCATACCGAAAACACTTTGGTGAAAGTGCAAGAGCCCCAAATTTTCAATGAAATGAAGTGCCAAAGAGCTTAAAAAAATTTTATGTGACATGGAGCAATACTTTACAATGGCAAAGGTGTTTGTATATGGTGCAGGATGCAAAGCTGTGATGGAGAACAAAAATCTCCGACGAAATTAGTGCAGGGAAACCTCTTATTAACACTTAGGAGAAGATGGAGAAGGAGCTAATGGACCAATTCCTCCTAACAACACTTCATGGCTCGCAAGAGAAGCGTTGAAAAGGTTAAAGAAAGATGGCTCAGTGCGAGAGGATATGAGGAAATTCACATATTTGACGTTGAACGTGGTGAACATGTCTAAGGAAGACAACATGTTCAACTTCATAAGTGGCTTGCAAGGTTGCGCATAAATGAAGCTTTAAAGGTAGAACGTGAAATATCTCCCAAACACGATAATGGCTACAGATGTCTTGGTGGATCTCTAAATGTCATCACCAATTCAAACTAGCATTGAGGTCAAGAAGAATGGTGGGACATGGAATGACTCAGAGAAGGTAGGTGAATCTTTTTAATGTAAGTCAAAGAAACAAACAAAATGGGACATTACTTGTTTCATTCCTAGATAGATATTATCTTTTATCTTGTTAGTCTTGATGTAGCTAAATCTTATAAGATAAATTCCTATTTAGATAGAGATGTCATCTAATTGGATAATTTGATGTAATATGATAAATATAAGATGTGATCTAGGTAATTGAGTTCTGTTAAGATTCAAACTTAGCCATCAAGCTAAAGCTGCCTATAAATAGATCATTTGAGCCTTGCTCCTCATATAGAGATTAAGAGAACATTCATTTGTATACTTTGAGAGAAGTAATAAAAATTAACATTTGTTATATCTCTTTCGTACTTTTATTGTTGTTATTAATAGTCTGGTGCTTTTGTTGTTTTCTTACAAGAATGTGAGAGTAAATATTGCAAGGGTTATGAGGCATTTGAGAACAAGATTTTATTGGTCAACGGTCATGTAAGAAGGCTAAATCTGATTGTCGTGCAAAGAAGTAGGCATAACTTATGTTACAAGGTTTGTATCTACGAAGACCTTTGTAACAATATAAGCATTATAGGGACTTCGCTTAGAATCCAACTCTAATCTGCTTGGAAGGATGGTTATTAGGCTCGATCTAGGGCTGAGAATTAAAAAAATATCCAAGCCCAAGCCATGGTAGGAAGAGTTCGAATTTAATATCATGAAATGATGTCATTTGCCTATCTCCAAAGCCTAAATCCCTAAATCAGAAGCCTCCTGGATGCTTCCTTCTTACTCTCTGATCACTGCTGCTCTTCTGAGGCTCTTTCCTCGAGTTTGTGTTCAAACCCTACTTAATTAAAGATTATTGGCATTGGTCTATCTGATTTTATCAATCCAAGTAAATGTTGCTCATTCATCAAGACTTTCTTAGTCCTACAGTTGTTTTGTGATTTTAGTAAAGTTTAGAATGTGTTAATGGCTCCTTTCTATTGTTTTCTCTTCTCTTCCCTTTCAATGTCATTCACACTGTACATTGTATGACACTTAACGAGGAGATATATATATATTTGTATGCACATGCTTATATACATACGTACTTGTACAGGCTCCACTGAATCAATGTGAAATAGTTAAGGGGTAATTATCAATTATAAAAAAGATTATTAACTTTATTTAATTTTTTAGTATTAATATTAATTTAAAAAGTGTTAATAGAATATTCAAATAAATTTTAAATTTCAAAATTCAAAACCCTGAAACACATTCAATAATATTTCATTATTTTCACCACCATTGTTAAGGTAAATTTTAATCCTTTTGGTTACGAAGTGTTTGACTTCTTTTGGTATCTTAATCATTAACCTTGTCAAAATTAATTAATTGTATGTAGAAGTAGAGAGTAGTTTTGTCTTATTATTTTCGAAGAGGCTCTTCTGAAAAAGAAAAAGAAAAGGAAAGCAAACTTACAATTTCTTTGTAAAAGATCAGATTGTGGTTATTAATCAATACAAAAAGCTTCAAATGGCATAGTCAACTCGAATAAGTTGATAGAAACAATTTTCCGTTTGATAAAAAAGTAGTTTTGGAAATCTTTTAGGAAAACAAGAGTTTTAATTAAAAAGTTGTGGAGGAGAGTCAAAAACGACATCAACAGTAGTAGTAATAGAATCAATAAAGCGAGTAGCAGTCGTATTTGAGTGTATGATAAAATACATCAACGACCTACATGATCGTGATGCTATTTTGTCGGTTTACTGTCAATGAAACAAATTGGATGCTTTGACCAGGAAGCACATAACCATGGCTCTATGTTACCCGAGCCGCTGACCCATTATGACGTTGCTTCAGCCACTTGAAATCATTGAAACTGAAAGTTAAATTGTAAGTCGTTATGTTCAATTTGATGTAACAGATTCTTCGTTCTGATTACAATATTTTTATCATATTTTATCAAATTTTATCTACATATTTATGTAAAGTTTATATCAATATAAGATAAAATTTAATAAATAAAACACGACAATTATGAAATAGAATTTCATTTGCATTTTGATACCCATTATGTAACACCTATGTCAAAGAAATTGTCATTCTTTCAATTGCATGATGTCACTTCACTTTCGTCACATGATTGTCAAAGATTCAGATGTGGAGCTTTTAGTGAAGTCTCGCGATAGGATTTTGCAGCATTTGAAGCTTCACAAATGCTTTGGCTTCTCTACTAATGGCTAAAATCGGTTAAACAGTAAGCTTAAATGGACCAAACAACCTAATACTAGGTTAGTAAAATATTAAATTTTTATTTTTAATTTTTAAATCACATATGACATTAAACAACATACTAGTCATACGTATAATAAAAAGGTAACCATATCAAATATCAAATATCGTTAACAATGATTTATCTTTGAAAAAATAAAAAAATTTGAGTATTTTAATATTATTTTTTAAAATTCAAATTAGTATCATAAAATTAAATAAAATTCTATTAAATAAAACTTGAATTTTGTATAATTAACTCAATAACTAATACCTAAAAAGATGACAGTCTGCGTATTAATCTGGTCTCAATCATTCTATATGGCCTATTGATTTCATCTTCCGTGTGACGTGAGTCAAAATGGTTTATTGGTGTCTCTTGATCAAAGTAGATTCTATTTGTGCTTCATGAATAGCATATAAAATTTGACCCTTGGTGTGGTTGGAACCTAAAACCTCATATTTTTACTTGATATTAATTTTTTAGTTCTCGTTTGGTTTTTTGTTTTGGTTTTGTATTTTCGTTTTCGTTTCTTGTTTTCTATCTATTTTTTATAATAAAAATATGTTTAATTAAGATTTGTAACAAAAAACAAAAAAAACATATTTAATTTCATCTCATTTTTTTGTTTCCAATTATACTATTAGATGTTAATATTAATTAAATTTATCACATTATAATCTTAAATTCTAATTTAACTATTTAGAATATATCAAATTTTATTATTAAATTAATCAATTCTTGTTATGATTATAAATAAAAACGTATCTTTTTAGTAATAAGCTCAATCTTGAAAGATTTTCCATCAGCAGTAGTGAAATACTCATCATGGGAACTCTATCAGGAGTTAAAATGCTAGTTTCATAATGCTTTTACATGATCCAATATTCATGTACTCAATAACTTTAATGGGCCAATCATACTTATCTTGGAATAGTAACTGGACTTGCACATAGGGACGAGGAATAAGTTTGGGGACAAGCTTGAGACACAATTGTTGCTGCTGTAACATGTAAAGCATTTCATCTCCAAAAATGGAGATATCA
Organism: Erythroxylum incrassatum; assembly: GCA_026546855.1. Taxonomy (NCBI): domain Eukaryota; kingdom Viridiplantae; phylum Streptophyta; class Magnoliopsida; order Malpighiales; family Erythroxylaceae; genus Erythroxylum; species Erythroxylum incrassatum. The sequence continues at coordinate 20,838,382 of JANVCL010000001.1, forward strand.
GAGGAGTCATCATCCTCATCAGAGGAAAAAAGGGGGACAACAAACTTTGTGTCTTCATCCTCACTGGATTGTTTATTTATTTCCACAATAGATTCTATCACCCTAGTCCGCATATTGCTAGTGAGCTACTACATTTTCCTGATTATAATCTCATTAGTAAACAGATACAACAATTCCTTGGAATTGTCAACTATATCAAAGATTTAATCCCTCATGTGGTTGATTATACATCGTCCTTGTCAAAATTGCTATAGAAGAATCCACCATTATAGGAAAAGGAGCAAACTAGAGCCATACAACATTTAAAGCAAGTCTATTAACATCCACCACCTTTGAAAATTCCTGACAAGGGACAACTAATCCTAAAACCTAATGCAAATCATCCCTACTATGGCCATGCACCCAAAAAGAAGATATTATCATACAATTAGTCACTTCCATGGCAAGAATGGTTCTCTTCTTATAAATTCGCCATTCACCGTATCCAAAACCATCAACACATCCTAGTTGACTTCCTCTCTTATTAGAATTTTAACCTTTTCACTCCCTTTAGCACTATCTCATTCCTCTTCTCAATGGTTGACCTGCCTACTACTGCAAGAACAATGAAGTTCTTTCCTCCAATTACTAGCATACCCACCACTGTTGCAAAAGTTGCATCTCTTGCCTAATTAAGCTTATTTTATTTAATATAATTAAATAAATTTATACATTGATTTTACATAATAAAAGTCTATAAAATATATAATTACATTAAATCCTTCTAATTAATAAAAATATTCATCATAATACAATGCATTAAAACATAATAGTTATATAACTTACAAGAAAATGTCAATTAGAACTAATACACTCATTCTAGATTTGTCCAATAAACCAGTGCATTCATTATCCCCCTCCCCTTCAAAACATAACCATCCCTCATATTACAAACATAAACCAGTTCATCCCTTACCCCTTCAACCTTTAAAACACAAACCAATGCATCTCCTTCCCTTTCAAACCACAAACACTCGATCTTTCATTAGTGCATTCATCCCCACCTCCCTTTCAAACCACAAACACCCAATCATTATACTCTTTGAGTCCCTCTTTTTCTACTACAGGCTTTATTTGTTAGGACCTGATCTCGGAATCGGACCCCAACTGAAAAAGTGGAATACGGATACGAAAACGAAAGAACGAACGGATCAGAAATCATAAAGCGGAAGCAAAACATAAGCAAAATCTAAGAATCGGATTTCGAAGTGAAACGAATCAAACAAACGGTTCAATCGAACCGAAGCGAATCAAAAGCAAACGCGTGCGGAAACGGAATCGAAAACAAAGCGGTAACAAATGACGGACATCGAATCTCAAAGCGAAAGAATCGGAAGCAAACAAAACGAAAGCAAATCGCTTAAATGAGCTGAACAAATTTCCGACATCCGATAACAAATATCTTAGAAAACAAACCAAACTTGTCGCGTTGGAAACCCTAAGACTAAACCAATCCGAAAACCGGTATAAATTTTTTTTTCTTTCTCATATTATTCATTCCTTTTTTCTTTATTCAATCTTATACAAAGCGATCAAATTTTCCCATTTGGAAACTTATCCTCAATCTAAAAATTCAATTCCAAAAGTTCTTATACATTCTTACAAATCCCATAATCCATCTATTAACCAAAATCTTATTCTTATTATAATTCTTTCTTCAATCAATATTTATAAAAATTTGGCAGCATAACGACTGCATTTCATAAAACCCAAAAACCTGCAAATTGCTTTAAGCACACTTCTTTATACCAAACTAAAACACACAATTTCTCGGACCTCCTGTCCGGAATCCCAGCATAAACAAACACAATCCTATACCTAAAACACTTCAATAAGTCTCAATCCA
>JANVCL010000001.1:20935236-20955799 GCA_026546855.1 Erythroxylum incrassatum
TATTAATTTCTAATTCCATAATTTTATACTTAACTAATTATTTACCAAAATTCAATACCCAAATATTAAAAATGAATGACCATTTAACAAATATTAAGAATGTGTCAATTAATGATTTAAGCTTTTTCAATTTTACAAATTTTGATTATCAATTTTATAATTTTACATTTAATTATTAATTTCACATTTGATTGTCAATTTTACAATTTGGTTTAAATGTTGATTTGATTTTGATTATCAAACTCAATCTCAATTTCAATTGTACAAACTCAAATAGTCAAATTCAATCTCATTCATCAATAATTCAACAATTCAATATTAATTCCTTAAATCTACTAAATCACAATCACCATTCCAAATTTAATTTCCAATCGGACCAATCACCAATCCACTTCCAAAATGCAAAATGCCAAAATTCAATTCCAATTTCACTTCAACTTCAACAACAACAAATGACAAAAATCAATACTTCACTTTAGCTTTAACATTCACACATTTAGACATTCCCATTTCTGATTCTCACTCACCCGAAATCAACCTCCAAGATTTTCCACAAATCCAACACAACACCACCAATTTTTAACCCCAAATCTACCATTATCCAACAACCAACACTATCATAGAAGCAATCAATTTCAAAATGCCATAAAAATGAAATAAAAATAAAAAAACATACACCCTAAAACAATCGAGTCTTCGGCAATCCGGGTTGACATCGGGTCGACTGAGGCTCTGACCTGCGGTGGTCGTGTGGTGCGTCGAAGGAAGAGAGACGGAGAGGATGACGAACGAGAAGGCGGCGAGGAGCGGGTGTCAAAGCTATGACCGAAAGAATCAAACATGATTTTCGTCCTCAATCATACAGAACCTATCTCGGGACAAATAACATAACTCTCTCTATAGATATCGGATTAAAATCATCTTAGGACGGTTTCAAAGAGAACTTTGAGATCTACAACTTTTGTGAAGACCTCGAACACAATTTCTATCTTCTGAAGGGTCAAAACGGACCAGATGAATAGTGTACAAAAGAAGAAGTTTCGGTTACATAAGTAGAAAGCAGACGAAGCAGAAAGTGAACGAAGCAAAAAGCAAACGATAGCAAGAAGCAGACGAAGCAAAGAGGCAGACGAATCAGAACGCAGACGAAGTAGAAAGCAGACAGAGCAAAAAGCAGACGATAGCAAGAAGCAAACAAAGCAAAGAGGCAAACGAAGCAAAAGGCAAACGAATCAGAAAGCAGACGAACCAGAAAGTAGACGAAGCAAAAAGCAAACGAAGCAAAGGACAGACGAAGCAAAAGGCATACGAAGCAAAGGGCAGACGAAACAAAGAGCAGACGAAGCAAAAACAGACGAAGCAAAGAGTATACGAAACAAAGAACAAACGAAGCAAAAAGCAGACAAAGCAAAGAATAGATGAAGTAAATAGTAGACGAAGCAAAGAGCAGACGAAACAAAGTAAACTTAAGATGAAGCAAATTCAACTTAAGACGATGAAACTCTTAAGATAAAGTGGAGTCAACTTAAGACGAAGCAAAGTCAACTTAAGACGATGCAACTCTTAAGACGAAGCGGAGTTAACTTAAGACGAAGCAAAGTCAACTTAAGACGATGCAACTCTTAAGACGAAACAGAGTCAACTTAAGACGAAGTAAAGTCAACTTAAGACGATGCAACTCTTAAGACGATATGACGTTATCAGACGATACAAGATTGGGAAAATTGTCATAACTTTCCCTATAGATATCGGATTAAGGCGTTGTTTATATTGTTTAAAATAGGACTTCAAGATCTACAACTTTTATGAAGACCTTGAAGACAAATTCTATCATTTGAAGGGTTAAAAAATCGACCAGACGATAGTGTACAGAAAGTCAAACATAGAAGAAGTAGGAGACAAACATAGACGATATGATATCATCACAGACGATATGACATCATCACAGATGATACATTTTACAGACGATATGACGTCATCACAGACGATACTATCTATACTCCTGAACATCTCCACTTATAAAGACCATAACTTTCAACTCCAATATCCAAAATTCTCATACTATATACCGTTGGAAAGATAAAAGAAAGACTTCCTAGAAGATAACTTTGTCTAAATCTATCCATATCAATCTAGAATTTTCCTTGAAGTCAGAACACGAACTTTACATTCATCCACCAATGTACTACACCCAATCCTCAATTTCATGACAAATTTTGAGATTCTTAAAGATAGAATTTAAATCTGATGTCTTCATAAGAAATATAACCATATGTTTCTAGTTTAATCGAAATCAATAATCATCTCATTTGGATAACTAGAGAAAAATTTATGGCTAACAGATCGAAGCATACTCAGTGAACATTTTTCAGATCAACTATTCATTTTGTTTCAAAAATCTTTCCTTAACACAACTCATACCATGATCACCTTTTCTATTTCATTTACTCCTCATTCTTAACTCCATTTCAAATCAATATCATCCATAAAAAAATTATAGTTCATGATTAATCATGAACACCAATAACAAAACATATTCATATATACATAACCTTCATCAATTTACTACTCATATTCAACTTCTTCTTTTTTCTTTCATTTCACTTCTAACTTCCACCTTAATTTTTCCCATTTCATAATCTCTAATCCACCAAAACACCAAAGCAAAACATGAAAAACGTTCGGGGTCTAACAAGTTGAGCCTTTAAAACTTTTAATCATCGAATTTGCCTGGCCAACTCTAAATTGTAACCTTTAGGCTCTCTGACCAAGTGAGTATCATCTCTCAAGAACATGAACTTGTAAATTTTCTCATTACAATCTAATAAAAATTGTGTTGATTAGTGAGATCTAAAAGTTAGAACTTCGTACTGATACCCTAAAAAAGATTATCAAATGGTTTGTTCATCAATAACTCAAAGTTTAGAATTAAACATTTCAAATTATACAAAGAATACTAATTCTATTTGATAAAAAAAGATAAATTGTGAGTAACTAAAAAGAAAAGAAAATGTATTTTTTATATACTTATATTTTTTTATTAATAAAATATTAACATAAAAGGCTATATTTTCATACCCTGAAATGGACACTTATAGTTCATGGTCTCTAATATTTCCCATAATGGAATTAGTGTTGGATAATATATAAAACCAATTAAGTTAGCCTCACGTAGCAGCTTAAGCTATTGTGGTGAAACGGTCACTTAATATGGTATCAGAGCCTTTGTGACCAAGTGGTCATGAGTTCAAATCCTGCCACTCACCTATTATTCAGTACAAGGTAGAGTGAGTCTGTGTAAATTTCAAACTCAAAGGGCTTGAAATTTGAGGAGTGTGTCGGAGAATATATAAAATCAATTAAGTTGACCTCACACATCAGCTTAAGCTATTATGATGAAACGGTCATTTAATAATTAGCACAGTAGTATTGTAGATTAACATGTCTCTCTCAGGAAACAGTAACATTGGTCACTAGGGACAGGCCGCCGTGCACTGTTGAGGTTCGAAATTCACTTGACCACTTTAAGTTAAGCCCCCCGTGTGAGATTAGAGAGTATCTGATATTGTTCGATTTTTACGAGAAAAGATGAGGACTCCAAAACCAAGATGGTTCCTTGAAATCTTATAGAAGTTGTCCAAAAAGCAGGAAAAGAATCAACTTGGACAAAACAAGCCTAAGAATGAACGTACTTTGCCTATCAGTAGCTAACTGCAGAGTGTAAACTAGCTGGTGTCTACGTCAATTTTGTGCTGTAAGACTTGCCAAAATAAGAATATTTCCTGACACCACATCTAAAGCGAAACTCGTCAGCGCCTGTTAAGCTACATGGCAGGAGGGAACGTTTACTAAGAAGTCAACAAAATCTCTTATCTTTATGGGTTTTCCACTCTTTAAATAAAAACAAAGGACAAAGAGCTCCAAACAAATTGGACTAACTTGGTAAAGAACACTCCATTTATGAAAGTTCTCATAACTTTTTTCAACATAATAGCATCAAATGTTTTCACTTACAATGAGCTTTTTACGTTAATTGTTTTTACATATCGTTCTTCAGTTGTTGACTTGCGATTGCCGGACCCAAGAAGTTGGGCAACAACTGTTTCCAGGCTAAGCTATAAGGCGCTCATGGACTTCACTGGATCCACGATCTCCACAAACATTGAACTTTTTTATTGGATCATTGTGTATTTTATTACAGAAAGAAACACATTACATGTTTGTCTGTTCTAGTGCTTATAATGGGATAATGATAACTCCAAGGACTCCCATCGTCATGCTCGTCTAACCGTCGACCTGTCTCCAGTTGTTGGTTGACATTGCTCAGTCATGTCACCTTGTAAAGACAGTCATGGACCACATGAAATTCAAATGTAAAGTTGAATTTGGCTTAAATAGTATTTAATCATAAAGGGTCCACAAAAGAATTGTGCAAGTGTTCCTTATTTAGATAGCGAATAAGCTGTCAATGCCTGCAGGATCTACAACTATCTAAACACTAAGGGACGTTTCTTTTTGGCTTTACATAAATGGAAGATCAGTCTCCTATGAAGTATAAAGGCAAAGGAAGAAGTAGACAGATACAGGCAAACACCATCACGAATCCATTGGCTGGAGATGTTAAGATATGGAGCCTGATAAAATATTATGGACTTTACACTAGGCCCAAGTTCGCGAAACATGTTATGCCTCTTGTATTTTATTCTCCTGGTGTACTGAAAATATTCATAGTGAATAAAAAAGAAACTCTAGCCGCCCGTGGACGTAGCCATATTTTGATGAACTACGTAAATCTATGTGTTCGTTTATTTTCTGCACTATTCTTTGATTATTGTGATTGATCGTCCATAACAATAACTGTCCTATTCTCACACCTTTTAGTTTATCTTTATAGGCAAATGAAGTCGTGCCATTTCTATTGCATTCAAACACGCCTCAAGTTACTTGCTGCTAGTGCTTTTAGCCGGCGGCAATTTTTGCAACTTAATAGTTTCTTCAATGTTGCCTGAGAGTAATTGTATTGCATATTTGTCTCTTTCTCGGGCAACGTTAAGAACGTTTGAACAAAAAATGTCAACGTGTTGATAGCTTCACTATTTAGAAGGCATTGTGAGATATTAGTTGTTCTAGGATTGGTAGTGGATAATGGCATATCGTGATCTTTTGAAGAAATTTTCTTGTGCAAGATCTTTGAGCTAGTGGTAATGAATTGAGCTTTACAAGAATTCGACTTTTCGATTGCATTCTGTCTCTGCAAGTTTTGCTAATAAATATCCAGTTATTCTAAACTTAAAAGGAAAAGATAGCAACACAGCAATTGTCCCGTCTAATTAAACGGATTTTCCTTTTAGATTCTTATAAATGTTACTCTTCAACTTGGGATTACATCAACAAGCATCATTTACTCTTGGGTGAAAATCCATGTAGGGAAACAGAACAGACAAAAGTGAGAAACGTGGCATCAGATACGTTACCCTCTGGAACACTCTTAGTCACTTACAAGTAGAGCCCTTTATGCTGACGTGACCGCATCTACCAGAACCTCTTAGACAGTTCTGCAACAATCTAAACCCTGCTTCACCTATAAAGCACGCACAGCTCTTTGAATGCTGTTCAAGCCTCTCTTTTGTTTATCAACACAACGAGAAGTAACAGAATTGCGTTTATCTGGTCTCTTTCTGGCCTTCTGAGTAAAACCAAGTTCAGGAATGGCCTTGGCACGTTTAGCCTTGAGGAACTTGTCCCAAAGGGTACTACAGTTTCCCAGTACTAATTCTTTGGTAGGAGGTCATAGTACTATTGAGAAGACCACTGTTGGTGGAGTTCACAGGCAAAGGTGGAGTGATGATCTATTGAAGAGGTTCATGACAACTGGTGATAAAGTGGCTGGTGAGACATCAGATGGGAAAGAAGTTGCTGTCTCTGAGGGTGGAAAGAAATCTAAGCTGTTCCCTAGGAAAAAGGGAAGGAAAGGCCTTTGGAGGAGCGATGGACGTGAATTTGTTCCTGCTCTTTATGGTAATATATGTATTCCCATTTGCTCTTAAGCATCAAAATACTCATCGAATTATGAACAGGGTTGCAATTAATATCTAAATTTGGAAAAGATATTCCAAGAAACGTTAAACCCTTTTTCTCTCTTTGTTTAGAGTTCTTTCCCTCGGGGCTTGGAAATGCACTCCTGCAAGCAACTGACAACATCAACAGGCTATTCGAAAACCTGAGCTTGTCACCGTCCAATCTTATTGGACGCTTCAAAGAGAAAGACGAATGCTACAAATTGAGGTACGAGGTACCAGGGCTTAGCAAAGAAGACATAAAGATTACCGTTGATGACGGAGTCCTGACAATAAGAGGAGAGCACAAGGAAGAAGAAGAAGAAGGATCAGATGATGAGTATTGGTCTGCTAGGAGCTATGGTTACTACAACACCAGCGTTTTGTTGCCTGAGGACGTTAAAGCTGATGATATTAAGGCTGAGTTGAGGGATGGTTTGCTCTATATCACCATTCCAAGAACTGAAAAGCCCAAGAAAGATGTTACGGAGGTTAGGATCCAGTGATGTACTTCTATGATTAGCTGAAAGTTGCTTTCTTCTGGTTTGTGCATGGCTGATTACTATGAAATGTTTACTTGTGGAAATTGAACTCAAAATAAGAAATCTTTCTCGCTTGAGAGCAGCCAGATTCCTTATTCTGATTTGGTTAGTCCTATTGCAATATATATAGAGAGAGAGAGATAGGTGACATATTAAATATACAATTTTACTGGATTATATGCTTATTTATTGAAATTTATAAAATAGGTTTAAATTAAATTAAATTAGTTTTTCTTCATACTATTTGATTCTAAATAAATTTCAATTTAATATACCTTCAATAATAAGAACAATATCTTGTTGAAGAACAATAATATTTAGTATAAGGAATTAATGAGGTTTAATAGTACGTAACTCTATTTTTATCTGACAGAGATTATTTTTAGATGACCAACACACACACATATATATATAAATAAGTAAAATGATAATAAAAATAAATAAATACAAATATATAATAAAATGGTTAAAAATAAAAATTTTATAAAAATATATAAATAATAATAATGATAACGATGATGATTTTATCTCCATCTCTCATGCTAGTATATACGAAAAGACTAATCATTTATAGAGAATAGAGAAGACCTTCATAGATAAAAGCATGTTTTCCAGGCATGTTCATTACAACATGTTCGGCTTCATCGAAGCTGGTGATGATATCTAGTTGAATTCCCCACCATATTAAAGTTGGTTCTAAGCATTTCGCTGAGAAAGCTTGTAATGCTGCCACTGGAAGGGTAAGTGACCAAATTGATCAGGATTCTACCAATGAGTAATTCTAGGAACTATATGTTCATTGGCAAACTACGTACCAATGAATTTTAACAGAGAATTCACAAATGAACAAAAGGGCATTGTTTTAACTGTAGACTTCCGATTGCAGATGGGAAAAAAAAAAAAGCTCGCCAATCAATAGACGGGTTCAATTTCTGCATGAGCTTTGAGATTTAAGGTTGTTAAAAAATAGGGTGGGACTTGGGAGAACTAGGAAATTAGGCTCCGTGCTATTGTTGATTGGAAATTTTGATTAACTGAGATTAAATTAAGTACTAAATTGATTAAGTTATACTTATATTAAATTACATTAATTAGGTTTAATTAAACTTTAAAACATAATTAAGAAAAATTAAATTAATTTAGGTTAAATCTAATATGTGTTTTAATGTACCATATGACATTTATATGTCTAATAAAAGATCTTTAATATATATCATGATGTATAGTGGACACAAATTTATAATAATTTAAAACATTTTGCAAATGTTAAGATTTTTTTGAATGCTTTGAAATGTTAAGATTTAACTTATATTTTAGTGAAAATATTAAGGTCAAATTTATACTTTGTATTTGATTTTCAACGTTCCAAAACGTTAGAATTTAACTTATATTTTCATTTTGATAAAAACATTAGTGATAAATTTGTACCTTTTTTATCAGGTTTACAATATTTCCTAACCATGCTCATTATATATGGGCGTATTCTTATGTCTAGAGACACCAAATTAGCTATGGATAATAAGACATGAAATAAATAGTCTAATTCCCCTTATGCCACAAAATTTTTAGAAAAAGTTGGTGAAGAATTTGGTAACATACATTTAACTTGCTTTATATTTCAAGTTTAGTTATCATTAAAAGGGTTTGAAATTGAGAACTTGGCCTTGAAAAAAATTTAAACAAATAAAGTGATAAAACAAGTGTGATGAAAATGAGTTATTTTTCTTATTCACTTTGTGATAGGTTTTCAACTTTAACGTACACAATGTTGATGTATAAGGTAAGGTAGAATACAAAATAGAAGAATTTAAGTATATATAGTAATTTGTTGATATCTCTATCAACAAAGACTAGACTAAAGTATATTTAATGATAGTTAGGATCCTCTAGAGATTCAACATATTGTTATCATCTCCCTTTAAGCTCACAATAGTGTGAAATTGTGAAATATAATTTAATGATGGATAGGATCCTCTAGAAATTCAACATATTGTTATCATCTCCCTTTAAGTTCACAATAGTGTGAAATTGTGAAGTATATTTAATGACGGTTAGGATCCTCTAGAAATTCAACATGTTGTTATTATCTCCCTTTAAGCTCACAATAGTGTGAGATTGTGAGTTTGCTGCCTCAAAGTTGGTGGAACATAGTAGAAGAAAAAGAAATTGTCATAACATCAGCAAAATGGATATGGTTGATGAAGTGAGCCTTGTTTAAAACGAGGTCTTGAATAAAATAGATGTTAATTTCAATTTTTTGTACAAGTATAAGAAACAAGGTTAACAACATGTTTGACATTAAGATTATCACATCACATGGTGGGATTGATGTAAGACAATCCTTTGATATTCAACTTCAGTGTTGGACCTAGCAATAGTTGGTTATTTTTTGGCACCTTAAGAAATGATATTAGGGCCAAAAAAGGTACAATAATCAGATGTAAAGTGACAATCATTAGGACAGCTAGCTTAATCAGTATCACAAGAGGCTTAAAAGGTAAGTATTGGCAATTGAGGGTGGAAGAATAAGAGTCTAGGTACTATTTTGATGAGGAGTGTTACTCTCTTCAAATATAGCTTGGAATTAGTAGGGAAAACTTGATGGCTTAAGTGAAGGATGTAGGATTTGGATTATAAGGTTGTAGGTGATAGGAGAGTTAGTGATATGGTCTAAAATTGTTTGAGGAATACGGTGTGATCATATGTACATATGACTATGGGATGTGAAGATGGAGACTAAAAGTGGGATGAGAAAAAGAGATCGGGGGAGAAATGGAAAGGGTGGGTAAGAGTAGTGGGTTGAAGGGGAAGTGTAATGGTATTAGAGAGGAAGAGGAGGGAGAGGAAGTAATAAGAGCAGAGGTGGTATAACGAACGTTGGTTTCAAGAAATCAAATATAACAAGAGATGTAAAATTTGCATGTTGTGGGATTAAACAACGATAATAATAGCTAAGAAAAAATACGATGCAAACTTAAGTGTAAGTTTGTTAGGACGAGTGGAACCTAGAAAGAGAAAGTAGGTACAATCAAAGACACAAAGATGAGAAAATTTTGGTTTGTTATGAAAAAGTAGCTAATGTGGGGGATTATTGTGAAAACATGAGTTAATAATAGGTTAATAAGATATACACCAATAAAGAATGCACCAAATTAGAAGGTATTAGGGGGAGAAGTGTGGAGAAGAAGAGTGAGACCATTTTAGTAGTATGACGAAGTTTTTTGTTCAATAAGTTCATTTTTCAAAGAGTATGGTGGCAAGAGATATGATAAGTGATGCCATAAGTGGTTAGGTATTAGGCAAATGTACATTTGATGAGTTCATAATCTCCGTCGTATTAAAAAGTTTTTATACTAGTAGAAAAAAGATGTTTAGTGGTAGTTTTAAAATTTTGAAAACAAAACAAAGCATGAGATTTTTAACTTAAGGAAAATATCCATACGTAAAAATCAAAATCATTAACAAAAATAATAAACTATCGATAAATAGAATAAGAAGATAATGGAGAGAATCTCCAAATATTGAAATGGAGAAGTTGCAAAGGTTTAGTAGAATACTTAAATATGATAGAAAAGAAAGTTATTTTTTTCTTTGAAGATAATAGATGGTATTTGAAGTTAAGGAATAAAGGGGATATTATATTATGAATTATTTTATTTCTATTTGTTCTTCTAAATATTTGATGATGGATTTGTTTTCTAGGTTTAGGACCTAAATTGTTTAGTGCCTAGGTTTGGTGAACCCTAAGTCGGGATTAATAGTATGATATAGTCTTTTATTCAATGCAATTTTATTGATTGGTTTATTGTTATTCAATTATGTGTTTATATTCTTGGACTGATATGCCTGGAATATTAGTCTAATGTTTGATTTCATATGATGGAGATTGAAAAAAATCCTTTCTTGTAAATAGATCCACCATAGTTGGAAGGAGTTACATGTAAACCTAGAGATAGATTGATATAAATCTTCTAATTTATGGTCAACTTAATAGTGAAATTCATAAATCTAGTAATGTAATTCTTAAGATTTTTAGCAAGAAAGAGATTTCAGTTAATCAACTGAGGGTTTCTTGTTAATAGTCTTAAGAAAGATATAAATATAAGATAGAAATTTCTACAGTCTAATAATCAATGATTTAATTGATTCAGAGTACTTGAATTAACTGTATGTAGCAATATATCCCCATTTCTAGCAAATTTGACATTGTGGAGGTAGTTTATTGATGTAGATGGACCAATAAGATAGATAAGTGCTTTAGACTTAGGCTTAGGTGTAAGATTGACCCTAAAACTAAGTTGGATAAAACTAATGGTGAAATGGATGATAGGAAGGATTAAGCGATTAGTTATTTGATGATGTTTGTGGTCATGAGACATTGCCCCATTTGAGTGTGGTGGCTCATTAGATATCATGGCTTGCCAAGAGTTTCCTAAAATCATTAGGATTTTTCCAGAAATTGTGTCCATAGCTTCTTCTTCAGTTTTTGTTACTGCCTTAGCCACTAACACCATGCGAATATCAACCACCAGTGTGAAAGACAATAAAGGTTGTGTTAGATAGAGGTGGTAAGTGGTATGATAACAAACACTGCTTGTGGATTAAAAGCTTCAACCTAAGTTCAATAAACATGATGGTGGAGTGTTGATGCTTAATAGCAGTGATGCAAGACTCGTACTCTACAAGTAAGCCATCTAATAAGAGAAATGAGTTCATTAGCAATTGTGGAGACGATGGAGAGATAAATTATGATAGAGTTGGAATTGTTTCTTAGAATGTTAAATTTTCTTCAGAAAGGAAATATTGAGAGGCTGATTGTTGCATAAAGTATTGCTCAAAACTAACCCAAAGGTCACAAGCAGTTTAGTACTTAAGGACAAGACGTGCGAGCTTGGAACTGAGGCAGTGAATAAGCAATAAACAAGACGATCAAACTTCTGTTACTTGATGTATTATGAAGATGGAAAATCGATGTTAAAGATGCCAACTAGTGGTTGTGGGAATGTACCGTTTACATAGTTAATGAGAATGTAAGTAACTAAAGCGATCTATATTTAACTTCACCATGTAAAGTAATTGTTTGAATGTAGTGTTGTGGTTTAGAAATTTGTGATTTGGTTGAATAAAGTGTAAGCAAACTATTTTCTATGACTGTTTACGTGATTTTGATGTTTGACTCTAAAGTAGTTTTGATGTTTAGCTTTGAAGTGTTGTTAACTGGTATTGTAATGTTTTATATTGTAGGTTATTGAAAGAGGTTATTTGTTAAGTGTTAGCTTAGATGTAGGTTTTAATATTATGGTAAAATACATACAATAAAAATGAGTTGTTTTTCTTATTAACCTTTTTAAACTTTTTCATTTTGAATACATAAAATGTTAATGTATAAGATAAGATAAAATAAAATAAATTAAGGATATTTGATCATTTGTTGATATATTTATCAATAAAAACTAGATTTAAGTTTTTATTGCTATCAAGAAAACTCTAGTTTAGGAAATTAGTATACATGAAAAGGTTGAGAAAAAATGATAGAGAATTAATCTAATCAATGTTATGAATACTATATTGGTACTGATATCGAATATGGTTCTAGTACAGTACTATGCTGATATTAGGTATTCTTTTAGGTTATTTTTTAAATTTATAAAATATTCCTTCATTTTTTAAAATTAGAAAATGGTCTCTCAACATATTTTACTTTATAATTTATAATTTTAAATCAACCATATCTCCAAAAATTATAACAATGGAAAATTAAAATAATAAAATTTATTTATTTCCATTAATATTACTTTTCACATATTTCACATATAAATAATAACTACAATTAACATGAAAAGTTTATTTAATCATCATACAAATATAAAATTAAGAACAATACAAAGTACTTAAAATGTTATAATTTTATCATACAATAAATAATAATTACATCGACATCAAATAAAAAGAATAAAAAATATCTATGACTCTCTAAGTATTACAATTTATAACAATAGTTAGTTATGAGCAAACAACTAATTAGTAATTAAATCTAAAACAAAAAATTTACAATTATATTTATATGGAATTTAAACATTCATCAAATATAAATGAAATTAAAAGGAGAGAAGAAATGAAAACTTGAAACTTCATTCAATCAAATATCCGCTCAAATCGCATCGACCATAATTCTCATTTGGTACAAAATTATCATCATTAAGAGGAGTCTCATCATCATCATCATTCAAATTCATTGTATAAAATGACATATAAATGCTTTCCCATCCAAGATTATCTTCCAATTTACTCTCATTTATCAAACTCGATTCCTCAAAAACCAATATGTCAAAAGATTGATATGGTCAAGGCAAATTGGATATATAGAACTACTTGTTCTATTAAGAGTCATAGTAAACAAATAACATTAAATTATTAATAAATTAAAAAATAATACCCATCTTAATAATTAGAATAACATATCTTTATCGAAGCTTTAAATTGTATCGAATAAAAACTAAGTTGTTAAATCCTTTGTGTTTCAATCTATTCCTTTTCTTAGAATAGATAAATTTAAATGTGCTCCAATTCCTTTCACATCTTGTTGCACTCACACATTGTTTAGAATTTGAACGGCAAACTTTTGCAATTTTAAAATATCACTTCCGAATTGGCCCCACCAAACAATTAAGATAACAAAAGTAACATTATAAACAAAATAAAGTAATCATTAATTCTCAACAATTAAAAAAAGTGAAAAATATAAACTTAGATTAAGTTTATCTATTTGACGAATAGCAATAGGCATCCCAAGATCACCTGAAGCATCCTTATAAATCTCCGTTTGTAAGCTTAAAAGATCTTGCATCATCTCATGGGCAACAATAGTTGTAATAGTTAATAACATTCTTCTATTAACTTCAGCTTTCTTTCTAAAACTTGGTCTAAAATAGACACTAGGATTAAAAAATGTCCCAACTGTAAACAACGAAGAGTAAAGATGCCTTTCTCATCTCTCATTGATAAATGCAAGCTAATGTGTGTATAAAGAATGCCTATTTTTTATATTGGCCTTGATTGCTTTCTTCTCCCTCTTTATGGCATTTTTAAAATAACTCATTATTGCTTTCTTATAATTATTAGTCATACAAAGTACTCTCACCAAAGGCTCATAAATTTAGATGAACAAAATTCATTATCTTCAAGTATAATTCTAAAAGACCTCCAATCTAGTGTTAGACCTAGCATGCTAAGAAGTAATTCATGTATTACTTTTAAACATTTGCCTCAACTCTCTCTTTATCATAATAAAACATATAATTGATTAGAAATCAATTGCAAATTTTCTAATAACAGGATGACACAAATTCCTACCACTTGTGAAATCCCTTTTCATTAAATTCAGGACCCATACACGATTATAAATAAACTTGACCACCTTTTTTACTTTCTGTACAGTATCATCAATAATAAAAAATATCTAGTATCTCTTATATTTTTCAACATTAGGTCAATGCAATATTCAGTACAAGAAGTCAAATAAAAAGAATTATACCTTCTTTGTAATCTTCTTTCAACTGCTTTATAAGTAGAATTATTGTCAATAATGAATTGAACAATATCTTTTGACCCAACTTTGTTCACAACTTCATCAAATGTCTGAAATAGAGTATCAATATTTCTAACAAGGTTAGATGCATTAATAGACTTTAAAAACATTGTCCACTTTATAAAATAAAGAGAAAAATTAATAATAAGTTCTTGTCTTCTATTTGTCTAACTGTCATACATTATTAAACACCTATAAGTAGCCCCAAGATATTCTTCTTTCATCTTAATAACTTTGTACTTAATAACTTTTTATTTCATAAACAAAGTTATTCAAAATTTTACCTCTATAGTCACCAATTGAAGGAGTCTTTTTACCTCGGATCGTAAAAAGTAATAACATCTACCATAGGCTGATGATAATAAGACTGGGCAATATTGAATGTTATAGCTGAATCAAACCACCATCTAGCCATTATCATGTCCACATCATGAGTCCGCCATTCTTTAAATTGTAAGGCACCAAGGATTGAAGGCTGAGCTCCTAGAGTTGTTTGTGGTGTAAAAAATTAGATACTTATTTTCTTCTTTGCCTAACATTAGGTGCAACATTCTCTTTTTGTTGGGTTGGAATATTGTCACCTTCAACATCCCCACTATCATCTTGATTACTATAAAAGAACTTTCACTACCAATTTCTTAGTTTAATCTTTGCCTTCTATCTTTCTCATGCTGACACTCTTCAAGTAAAGTCTTTATTTGTCATTTCACATTATGATTTATTTTTTTACAAGGCTCCACATCACCTTTAATCCCAGTTAAATGCTTCTTTAATTTAGTGATTCATCTACCTTTCAAATGCTCATTATAGTACAGACAAATAGTATAATTCTTCATTCCAGGAACTAATCCAGTATAAGCCTATACTAGATCATTGAACATTTCTAAAGTGCCTGAATTATCAGGAGTACTTGCACTTCTTTCTATTTATCTGTAAAAACAAATGAAGTCAGATGTCAAAATTAACTTAATAATTTTATATCAATACTCCAGTTAAATGTTTCTTTAATCTAATGATTCCTCTACCTTTCAAATGCTTGTTACAATACAGACAAATGGTATGGTTTTTTATTTCAAGAACTAGTCTAGTATGAGCCCAAGCTAGATCATTGAATATTCTTAAAGTGACTTAATTATCAAGAGCACTTGAACTTCCTTCTATTTATCTGAATAAATGAAGACATATATCAAATTTAACTTAATAACTTTATATCAAAATAAAATTGCATAAAAAACATGAAGAAATTGATTAATAATAGTTTCTCAATAACTTATGTTTCTTTCTATATCTAAACATCAAATATATACATTTATTGTTGCATTTTCACAATTATAACTCATTTTTTATGATTGCATAATTCAAACATAAGGTCACAAATATAAATTATTTCGTATAATTATATAATTCAAAAATAAACTCACAACTATAGCCTATTTTGTATGATTATATAATTTAATCATAAACTCACACACCACAACCATAACTCATTTTATATTATTACATAATTCAACTATAAACTCACATATATAATTCAATTTGTGTAATCACATAATTCAACCATAAAGTTACAAATATAACTTATTTTGTTTGATTACATAATTTTATATAAACTAACAATTATAACCTATTTTCTATAATTATTTCATTCAATCATAAAGTTTTAAATATAATTTATTTTGATTAGTTGATTAAATAATCCAATCATAGATATAAACTCACAACTATGAATCAATTCGTATAATTACTAATCATATAATTCAACCATAAATTAACTAATCCATTTTGATGATTACAAATTCAATTATAAGATATAACCTAATTTATAATAAAGACTAACCTTTCATTCAAATTTTAATACATCTCAATTTCAAATTTTAGATTAAAACAACCTTTAATTCATAATCTAATTTTAAATTTCGAACACCAAATGAATAACCTCAAATTCATAATCTAATTCAAAATTCTAGTTTCCAATCATCATAGAAGTACAATCATTTCCAATTTCCAAACAATACTTAATTTTTATGAATTTCATAAATTCAAATTTCCACAATTACAATTCAAAAGCCATACACCACAGGTCCACAAGACTACAACATAAGCAATCACGTTATCAATTCATCAATTATCACACGTGGTTCCATTTCCAGTAAATTTTTACTTGCAAAATGTAACCTTGCATTTATCTTTATCACAGGCACAAGCTCCCAAAATTGGAATTTTACAACACAAGACGAGGATATAGTGGAGGGTGACATAATGTGATAGTAGAGGACCGAAGGTGGAGCCTAAAGGATGATCTACGATGAGCCACAAGACTCGGAGCTGAGGTGGAGCGTAGAGGACAATCAGTGATGGGTGTCGTCGTGTCGAGACTCGGAGCTGCGACAAGTTGCAAGAGATTAGTAGCGTTGATGGTGACTGGCGACGGTAGTAGCAAGGCAAAAGGACGATGAGGTGATAGAGACTACATTGGGATGGTTGCAGGAGAGTGAGAGTGAGAGTGACGTGGAGACTGGACTCTAGAGAGACGAGGGAGAGGGAGACTGACGCTAAAGAGAGGAAGCAATGGGAAACAAAGGTAGCGGAAGGACACTAGAGCCTTTGATATTTTTAGGGTTTTTTTTTGGACTTTTTTTTTTGTACATTTTAATCCTTAAGTTTTTATAAATTTCATGAAATTAACTAATATTTGACTAGATATTTTAAATATCGACTGACACCATCGACTAGTACTATTAAATTTCGTACTATAATGACCAGTAAGGTGGTAGGGTACGAAATTTGCATCCTGAGGTCTAAATGGAAAGATTACCTTGGACTAGCTTATTAGTAATAACATGTGAATAGCAGCACTTTCCGTAAGCTACGAAATTCGCATCCTTGTTCTAAATGCAAAGATTACTTCGGACTAGCTTGCTAGTAAACACATGTGAATAGTAGCATTCTTGTCCAATTGGTGATGTCATGCATAGTTTTGTATAGGAATGCTACTGTTAAAAGCTGAGCATAGAAACAGTTAACTGATGACGTTATCTCCATGATTTCAACAGTTGTTCTACGGACTACCCGAATGCTGCAGAGGTACGTCTTTTCCTTTTTTGATTGACAAATGCACAATTTTATCGGAGTAATTAAAGCAAATCTCAACCAAGGAAGAACGTAAAAGTAGACATCAAATGGTGGTCATTATCCTATTCCTCGGAGCAAATCTCAACCAGCGAAGAACGTAAAATTAGACATCAAATGGTGGTCATTATCCTATTCCACTCCTAATTATAGAATTTGTCTTTTGGTTACAATTCACAAGAAGAAACTCTATCTGGTTAACAGACTGCAATTAGCCATTAATGTTTTCTCAACTAGCAGACTTGAATTTGAGCGTCATAAAGAAGATGGGACAATTAAAGGTGAGTTTGACTAAATAAGGGTTTAAGACATTTAAAAATACTTTAATATAATTTAATATATTAAAATAGTTTTAATTTTCAATTTGTTTGAAAAATAAATTATGAAGATATAAGTATCGGTCAAAAAGACGCAATTAACAATGAGTTGAGGGATATTCTTGATTTTTTATGAGCCTTATTATTGTTAAAAAAGGATTATGTGTCATTATTCAAATGATTCTTTATTAATTATTTTGGAGTTAAGGCCTAGTATCTCATTAAAGTGATATTTTATGATAAACACAAGATTTTTAGAATTTGATGGAAATGTAAATTTTATTTTTATATTTATTGTTAATTAATTATTATAGTCAAATTTGTGTGAATATCGTATTGAAATTATTATTTGTTTTGGTTGTGATATTGTACAACGTTAATTAATAATATATATCATGTCGAATAATTAATTGAAATTATAAAATAAAATTTTAATTTATATAATTAAAATGTTAGTTTTAATATAAAATAGTACTCCTATTATATAATTACCATTTTTAGGATCAACAACTATTATTTAATTACCAAAAATCATTCCTATTCCTGTCTTTTTTCCTAAGTGCATGATCATTTTTTATTTTAACTACAATATGACTTTTGTTTTACTTGATAAAGAAAATTAATTCATTATGGTAACTCACATATTATGTATATAAATAATATGAAATTGTTTGCATACTTTAAATTATTATCGTCAAACTAATATAGCAACACAATGAACTATATAAAGTAAGTCTATTAGCAACTCAAAAAAAACGTAGCATAATTCAATATAAGTAATAATGGCCTGTTTGTTTGACAATAATTATAATTAACTTGAAACAATTTTGTTGGCTCCCGTTACCGAAACTCAACTCTCTTGCGAAAATCATAAACTTGAGCATACATGCCTATAACCATGAAGGTTTTTTTTCTTCATTGAACCCTTCTTAGACATTTTCTATTCTTCTTCTTGCTCATAACATCCCAAAAATTTGCTTACAATTTATCCAATGGTGTGGCCATACAAAACAGTCGCTATGCTTGAACTTATTTCTTCTGCTTGCGAACAGAATTTGGAAATCTTCAAGTCCGAATTTCAAATTTACTTCTTTATATAAATCATATCTCTATGTCTCTTATTTAATTTGAAGCAAGAATCGTCTCAATCGGAGCTCTACAGCTCAAGATATCATCAAAATACCAAAATGTGTTCATACCCTAATCATGCTCTCCTACCCGACCTCTCACTTACTTTAATGCAAACTCTCTCAAATTAACTCCAAATGATACAAATTTTCATGGAAGGATAGATACATGTCTTAGAAATCCATTGGTCTAAGAATTACCTCAATTGGAGGTCGGATGAGGGAGTTATGCTCAACAGAATAAACCATGTTTATGACCTAAATTGATTTGGACCTATCTTGGCGTGAATGCCATAACTTTCACCACAAATGTCGGATTGCTTTCGTTTTTAGACCATTGGAAAGAAGACTTCTAATTCTAAAACTTTCATGAAGACCACAAAGTCCAATTCTGCCTCTAAGAGGGTCAAACATCATCATCTTTTCCGTGCATGTCTGTTTAACGGACATCAATTGCCCAAACTGCACTTTTTCACCTGAGAAGGTCCGTTTAACGGACATAGACTGGCCAAGGGGTCCTTTTTGACCCGAGAAGGTCCGTTAAACGAACTTCCATGTAACGGACATGGGGCTTCCCAAACCCCACCAAACCTTCTTTCATGCTTCCAAACTCCTTCCTAACAACATAAATACTTATGATCTTTCCAAATTCACTTATTCTAGTGCAATTTCACTTCATACTAACTCAAACATCACACTTATTTCATCAAACTATCAATCTTGATTCATTTGGTCCATTAAAACCATAAATTCTCATTAAAACCATAGTTGTCATACACACAAAAACCTAAACAACATGCCAACTTATAACATTCATATCTCATGATTCCAATGTTCAAAAATTACAAACTTTATAGCGCCAAAAAGCTATAAAGATAAAATATAACTTCAAAGAAGACAATTTTTGCTAATTCTATCTCAATTATTCTAGATTTGCCCTTGAATCAGTTCACAAAATCTTATCCTTGTGAAAAAACTTAAACTTTGCTCCCAATTCACTTCTTTTATTACAACCTCATTCTTATGTATTTAATTACCAATTGGAGTTCATCAAATCATCAACTTCAACTCATTCAAAACATTTCATGGTTATCATCACCACTTCCCTATCTTTCTTGTCCATATTGTCTCACTTATATATGTATACATATATATACCAACCATTCATGCTCACATTCATCATTGCCATCCATATACAAATTTACATTCAAAACCATACACAATTCCATATTTCTGAACTCATAAAATAAGAGTTTTACAAACTTGGGTGGCATTTCCAAGCCACAATACAAACTCAATATCCATATCCAAATTACATTGTTCAATTGCTCAAAATGTAATTACATGATCTAACATCAAATACACAACAAAACATGCAAATGGTGCCTTGATCCACTTTCACTTGATTTCTTGTTCAATACCTGGAGATGGGGAAAGAGAGTGGGGGTGAGCTTGAAAGCTCCGTGGGTAACATGCTTATAACAAAATAACAAGCAAAACAGTTCAAAAGTCATTTGTTACCAAAATGCTTATTGACTCATGAAACTCACTTTTCTCAAAATTCTTGTTCAAAAATCAAAATCGCAACAACGCAACTCATGCATTTTTCAACTTGTTCAGTAAATCAGGAATGCATCAAAACTTGTCACACATCATAAACATATAAACACATCATAATGGTTTGGCAAGTCCACAAACATGACGAACTACACAATTCCATAAAATGACCTTGTGTAGTCGTAAACTTGAGGGAGTCCTTAAAGGAGCTCCGTGCCACTAGCGGGCAGGCGGGAGAAGCCTATTC
>JANVCL010000001.1:21004395-21014736 GCA_026546855.1 Erythroxylum incrassatum
TTTGTCGCATTATGATCCAAATGTTTTCGGTTGCTTTGTCTTTTGATTTCGTTTTCCATTTTTTGTTTTTTTCCGGTTGGGGTCCGGTTTTGAGATCGGGTCCCAACAAGAGTAGCTTGGTATGTCGGGAGAACAAATGTAAGCCTGAGAGATTAAACACCAGCATAACAAACTAAAACGATACTAGATTGAGAGAACAAACATTGGGATGAGTAAACAACGTAAACAACATCAAAGGATTTATGGATTTCGTGTTTTTTAGACGATGTCATTTTAGTTTTGTGATTAAACAGCATCATTTCATTAATCATTATTAGTTGTGCTTATGTGGCTAATGTGTATTAATAATAAGGATTTTGGAATACGTGACAAGTCACATCAACAAAGTTAACGAAGACATTAATGTCAAGCTAGAATTGAAAAAACTGAAAGTTTGAATATTTAATTGTCACTTTTTAAAGTTTGGACTATAATTGAAAAATTGACCAAAGTTTGCAATTTTTTAATTAACCCCAAAATAAAATTTATTTGATTTATTTTTTCATAAAAATAATTTATTTAAAATTTTATATAGTATGTAATTATTAGATATTTTAACAACCAAATAATTTTTTATTTTTATTTCAAATATAAACTTAAAAAGTAAACAAAAATTAAAAATTACAATAGAAAAATATAAGTGAAACTAAGTGATCTCTAATAATCTTAGGGCTTGTTTGTTTCTATTTATGTTTTTAGTTTTTGGGTTTTGTTTTTTAATTTAGTATAAAAAATATAATCGTTTGAGTTTTTGATTTTTTTGCTTTTAATTTTCAAATTTTATGAAACCAACAAAAAAAGTTTTTGTTTTATGTTTATTTTTTCGTAATTTGATTTATTTTTAACTAAATATATATATGTTAATTATTTAATATATTAATTACTAGTAAGAATTATAAATAATTTAATTTAATTTTAAATATTAATTAAAATTAATTATTGATAAAAATTACGTGTAATTTAATTTTGTAATTAAATTATATGAAACTAATATAGTGATTATTAATAAATATAATTAATTTTAAAATATCTTCAGAATATATAACTTTTAAATAAAAATTTATTTAATAATTAAAATAAATTTAAAAATAAAATTTAAGTTTTAGATTATTTCGTTTAGTAAAATAAAATTATATTTTTAAATATTTTTAATAAATATTATATAAGATATTAGAATAAATTTAATTAATTAAAAATAATTTTATTTTAAAGTTTTATCTAATATGTAATTCCATCAGTAATAAAATATAACTATATTGACGTTAATAATTAAACAAAATTTTGATTTTATTTCAAAGAAAAATAGAAATTAAAAACAAAAAATAAAAACTATAAATCATAACAAAAAATAGAAGTGTAAGCAGATAGCCTCTTAGAATTAATCAATCTTCCGTTTATAACATTTACTCAAGATTATCTTGCACATTATTGCCCTCAAGGGATGTGACTTGATAGTTGAGAGCGGGACTTGATTTCGGTTAGGTCCCAGGTTCGATTTCATGCTAACCCCTCTTGTAAGAGCCTAGGGCAGCCGGGGGTTTTACCTGTAGGTGGAGAACTAGTTGGGCCCTCAATGATGAGGTACGCCCGCTTGGTTCGCCTGTGGGGTGGTGCGCCAGTTAAGCTCTCAGAGAGGTGTGCTCGCTTGGCCCGTCTATAGGATTTCCTCGAATCCAAAAATAAAAAATAAAAAAAATCTTGCACATTATTGAGTTGCCAATCTTGCATTCCTTATGTCAAGCTCCACAACTCCCTGAAATCTACTTCCATTATTGTAATTCAAAAAGTTTTAATATTTTTTAATGAAAATTTAAGTAAGTGTATACCAATTCCATTTCATAATTTGTAAGTTAATTCTTAATGCTAACATATGTATACAAAATAACTTTTATTTATATAAAATTTAATGATTAAAATTTTTATTGTATAAATAAAATTTTAATTCTTATGGTAAAAATCATTAATAAATTTTATTTATAAATAATATATAGATTAAGATTAAAAGAATTAATTACAAATATAATTTTAATTTTTGTGAAAGTCTTAAAGATGAAAATTTATCTTTGACGATATTAAAAACTATCAAAGGTTTCTAAAGCTTTGCACTGGTCGGCTAAGCATGTTTTATCTATTACTTTCAGACTTTGGTGCTCATAAAAGCCAAACTGACTGAATTTGTCAGTTTCTATTGGATTTGATCACTACAAAATCCTAAGAATAGAGATTGGAGCCAAAATTTTTTTTGTCAATTTTAAACTGTAAGTATTAGGACATTTAGAAAATATCTGAAATTTATATGTCCTGATGGAATCCCAGTGATTCATGGCCATGGCCTCCCCAAGCCAAGTATTTGCTTCTCCTAGATGCGTATCCTACACAACTTCTTTTGTTTTAAAATCACATGGACAACTTTCTTTTCTCCTGCAAGTACTAAAAAGCTAGAAGAGTCATGACAGTGACGTTGATGGCAATTCTCATGAAGGGTTTTAAGAGAGTACGGGGAGAAATTGGATCAAATTCAAGGAAGCCCATATACAATCAGGACATTATATCTTAACCTAAAATTTTATGACACTAGATTATGAGCCTTATCTTTATATATAACTCACTCTATTTATATATCTCTTTCTAATGTGGGATGACTCTATTTGTAAATTTTCGACATCTCTTTCTCAAAAGTAGATCTATCCATATCGGACTAGCTCTCTCTTAACCCATAACTCATGCAAAGCCGTTTGAGTCACTTTGATATCAATGAAGGGTTTTGAAGGAGCCTGAAGAGAAATTGGACTAGATACAAATGAGCTCATATATAACTAGGACGTCATATCTCAACTAAAAACCTTAAGCCATTAGGTTATGAATCATATCTTTGTATATAACTCACCTTATTCATATGTCTATTTTTGATGTGTGATGACACCACTTGTGAATTTCCAACATCTCCCCCTCACAAGTGGATCTATCTATATCCAACTAGCTTCCTCTCAACTCAAAGCTCGTACAAAGTCATTTGAGTCGTCGTCTTCGTCTTCGTCATCATCATAATCATCATCACCACTAATATTCAGTTGAAATCCCACTGAGTCGTAGGGTTTAGAAAAGTCTGATAGTATACAGGTATTTTCGATAGACCTACATGTAACGTGGTATGACGATATTATAAAATTGTAAATGAATGTAGAAACATATTAAAAAAGGTACTAAAAAAGTTAAATGCAAAAAAATGCCAAACAAAAGTTACAAAAAGCTAATAAAGGGCAACAGAAAAGGTAAGACAATACAAAATAACATATGTACAGAATATATCAATGATTGACAATAAATGATAAGACAAAAATACAGACTAGAAAAGACCTGGACAAGTGTACCTCCAACCAAGGCTGTCACTACCTTAGTTACGCTACTTAGGAAACAAACTAGGCTAAAGTAACTATGAGATAAATACTACACAGTAAAATGCAAAGAATAGGGTTTAACAAAACCTATAAGTAGGCGAATGTTTTTTTTATGAGAGATCTTTTACTCGTATTTTAGTATGCCAAAATTTTCTATTACGGGCTAAGTCCTCGATAAAATTTAATCTAGTCATAACATTCTTAATCACTTCCTCCTAGTTCTTTTTAAGCCTTTCTTTTTTCTTCTTATAGCATCTAAGTATTATTTTTTCCTATAACTCATGCAAAGCCATTTGAGCCTAGGGAGAAATTTGACTGGATTTAAGTGAACCTATATATAACTAAGATATCATATCTCATTCTAAAACCTTAAAACGTGGGTTATGAGTCATATTTTGTATATAACTCCCTTTATCCATACATCTCTTTCCGATGTAAGATGACGCTACTTTTGAATTTTCAACATCTCGTTTGTACATAAATTTATGTAGATAACCATTGTCTTAATTTTCGGACCGATGATGCTTTAACATCAATCAATCAACTCTTATTTCGTTCCATTAAAACTAATTACACCTGCAATATTTGTTGGACGAGAAACTAAAACATATAGTTGAATACCAACTAGAACTCATTTCTAATGTCAGATATCTCATCTGTATGAGTGATTTAATTTTCACGAAACTAGTTATTACATATGCCAATGAATCTAACAGATTGAGAAACTGGGTCAGGATCTTATCCCAACCGCAAAGAAATAATTACGAAACTTTTTCGCAACCTTTGATTTCCAAAAAAACAAGATCTCTTCAATTCTATAAAATGATTAACACAAATTATAATAAAGCGAAAAATTAATTTTACTTATTCCAAAGTTTGATCTTCATCTTGTTGTATTTCTCGAACTGTTTTCGAAACTGATTTGTCTCAACCACTATAGCCACACAAGTGTCTGGCCTCTAACGGTATCCACATAACAGGTTGAGAGAACTTTGTAACACTTATAGATAGGGTTAAGCAAGAAATGCTAGCTCCATATAGCATAAGCCTATTTATAATAGGTTTTGGACGTTTTGGTAATTTCATTGAAATTAAATTTTAGTTTCAATTGAACTTTAATTAGAATTATTTGTAATTGTAATTAAATACCAATTGTGTCTACATATATCTCATATTTATCCTTATTTATTAAATATGTCATATTTAATCATAAAGTTTCTCAAACTTTATAATCAAGTTTAACTTGATTAAATTAACTTTGCTCTCTTCATCTCATTCTATATGTGAGACCTATTAAGTTCCCAAATATGTTGGCAATGATTATAAATTCTAATTCTAATTTATATCTAGGATTAGATATATTAAAACTCCTTTTAATTTATCTTTAATTCTTCAATTAAACAATTTATAATCATAGATCACGATTGGCGTTTAGCAACGCGTCATGATCACCCAAATATTTAGGAATGTAAAAGTGGTTTTGACTAACCTTTTCGTGCATGATTTTTTTTCCATATAATTCAATCATTTCATCATACAATGTTCCGATCAGACATAGAGCATGAAATTAATGTCTACTTTATTTTGAGTCTAATCATACTAGTTCTCCGCTATTAGTTATCGATTCAATTAATGAAATTTGTAAACTATTTACAAAGCGTCATTTTACCTTGACCAATGATTTTTTTGAATCAATATTAATCGAGAATAATGAAACATTCACCTTAATTACTTTAGGGTGATGAATTCTATCTTGATCACTTAATTACTTCCATATAGTTCATGCTACATCCAATGACTACCGATTAAACAACCCATGATTAAATAGATCATAAGTAGTATCAAAACATAGCAATCTCCATAAAAGATAACTTTAGTGACATCAAGTCAAAGGATTATTTATACAATCATCACAATGAGAATTATATAGACATACAAGCAATGTTTCAAATAAATTTCTCATATCGGATCTATTCAGTGAACTTGTTCGCTAACAAACACTGAAGCGTTTGTTTAAGTATCTCTATACTTTAATCTATGAGATCAACTACTTCTTTCATAGGAGAAACAATATGTGCTAATCTTTTTGTATTTTATTAATGTTCAATCTTAATAGAACGATAACTAGGAACAATTTAGAGATAATACATAAACACAATATGAATATCATAATTATAATTTCAATATAATTTCATTTGTAATGTACAATTGTCTTATAAATTTTATCATATATATATAAATATGTATAAAATAAATAACACTTTTAAATAATTATCATTAAATTATAACTAAATCGATCAATTGTTGGGCATACATTAAAATTTCCAACACACTTTAATACCATTCCCAAATTTACCTACCGCCTAAGAAAACCATTAGCGGCTACACCTTTTTGGGTTATATTTTAGCGGCTCGGCCATACACTCGTGCCCATAGGATCAAAGTCGATCCAAAGTCGTATCACTTCAATCCAAAACAGCTTTTGCATTAACGCCTATGATGGTATGTTCTCGTTTACCACCCACACGACACGAGGATAAGAAAACACTCTCCAACTCTTACCTCAAGCATCTTGAAGTAGGTGCTAACATGGGATTGGGAGATGAGATTGACAGTAATGTCTCTTTGGTTTGGTGGCCCTCTCAGCAATACAAGCAAAGACATGGAGACGGTCCATGGTTTTTAAGTGATAAATAATTAGTTTGGTCTCGGTGGCCCCACGTCACATGGCCAGTGATCAACGTGTTCTTCCCTCAAAGGCCGTCAGCCGTAGTGTACTTTGGACACCTCATTAGCAACAGCAACATCATGTAATATTTTAATGATCTTTTGTCTTTTAGTTAATCAACGGCTCAGATTTCATCCTGTGCCGCTTCTTTTAACTTTGCTGTTACTATAAAAACATACTTCGGCTCTTCTTCTACTTTTATCTTCTAATGTTCTTTGACCCTGTCTTTCACATGTCCTTTTGGACGCCATTATTTTACCTAGACGGTGTGAATATGTAGGCTGATTAGTCGCGTACATAGCTGTACTGGAAGTCACTTTTCCTACAAATATTCCAAGTGCTTTCGATATTGCTTTCTTCAAGATCAGTGCTATAACAAACATGCTCCTAAGGAGTTCATCAACACCAATCTTAAACTCATGGCTGCCTCACTCTAAAGACTCCTCTCCTGAGCCAGATTTCCAAGCCATCCAGAGAACCAAATCAATAGCCTTAACCAGATGCTTACACTCTCTACCTTCCTTTGATGAGCCAACCAAAAAGGCCACCTACCAAGGCTTGCAAGAAAACCGCTTCCAAAGTACCAAGAAGAACAGACATGTGCTACCACCTCATAGCAACAAACAGGAATCAAAGAAACACGACGATGATCAAGAAAATGAAGAAATTCCTAATTCGAGGATCCAAAGATTGCTTTCAAGTTCAGGGTTGGCAGAGAAGGTGGTAAAGACAGATGATGAAGGGGAAGGCTGTGCACTGCAAACACTGATAGACGATGGAGCTGGAAGTGGAGGTTGTGGCATAGGTTCGAACCGTGGTGGTCGTTTTGGTGGCGATGAATCAGAGTTGTACGGGCGTGATAGTACGGATGCATATTACCAGAAAATGATTGAAGCAAACCCTGACAACGCACTTTTACTTGGAAACTATGCCAAGTTCTTGAAAGAGGTATGAAGATAGTAGCCACCCAAAAGCATCAACTTTCTTGTCGCTGACTGTATGTATTTGCAAGTTTTATCTTCTCAGTTGTACGATTGTCATATTAAAAGTTTGATTAACCTGACAACCTTACTAATTACTGGTTAGAAGTTGATCAACCAAATTTTCACATATCCGTGAGTAGTTTAGATAACCTCTTCAACTTATACGATCGTAATCTGGCACTCATTGAAAATTAGTTGGCCTTCTTAATATAGGTTCAAGGAGATTTAGCTAAAGCAGAGGAGTTATTTGGGAGAGCAATATTGGCTAATCCAAATGATGGACACACTTTGTCGCTCTATGCCGATCTCATATGGGAATCACAGAAGGATGCTCAACGAGCTGAGAGTTACTTTGATCAAGCTGTAAAAACTGACCCAGATGATTGGTACGGCGTCATGTTTCCATAATTGATCGAGCATCCTTATACTGTTTCTTGTTCTGTCCTTTTCAGTAGATTTGAGTTTAGGTGTTCTTGTTGTCCAATTAAATTGTAGTTATGTTCGTGTCTTATTATCTTAAGTTTCTTCATGTAATAATGAATCTCTCAAAATTTCCCATGTAAATAAGAACATCAAGATTAAGTGCATTTTTTATGAGCTCAATTCCTTTCTAGCAAAGCTTAATTCCTGGTAACTGCTTAACAGGATCATTAAGTTGAGCATGACATAGGTAGAACCTTTAATTTACATCTTCTCAAATTTGGAAATCTAAGAAATTTGCTAGATTGAATTGACTGAGGTTTTCCCTCTTTAATTTGTGCTTGCAGCTATGTTCTGGCTTCATATGCTAGATTTCTGTGGGATGCTGAAGAAGAAGAAGAAGAAGAAGAAGAAGGTCCCAAGCATAAAACTGATCCCGACAATCGAACTCCACCAACTCTTTTTGATGAGCATCATCCTCACTATCCAGCTATAACTGCAGCTTCTTGATGTCAATTCCAAGGAATTTAGAAGAAGAAGAAGAAGAAGAAAATGAAGATCCCAAGCATAAAACTGATCCGACAATCGAACTCCGCCAACTGTTTTTGATGAGCATCATCCTCACTATCCTGCTATAGCTGCAGCTTCTTAATGTCAATTCCAAGGAATTTAGAAGAAGAAGAAAATGAAGATCCCAAGCATAAAACTGATCCCGACAATCGAACTCTACCAACTCTTTTTGATGAGCATCATCCTTACTATCCTGCTATAGCTGCAGCTTCTTAATGTCAATTCCAAGGAATTTAGTGCCACTTTTCTAATATGAACTGAGTAGTGTTATTGCACCATATAAAAGTAGCTTCTTTTTCTACTCTTTTTTCTTTTACCGCGGTGTTGGATTGAGTGTGACTTTCGAGCCGTAGAGAAAGAGTGAAATAGAGCTCTGACTTTGCCTTAGTGGCATATAACTTGGAAGGAGTATCGGAGACCAGGATTCAGATGAGTTCTTTATTTCATCCTCGTATTTCTTCTTGTGTGGTCTAACGCAGGGAAGCTAGCAATCATGTAAGAAACCAAGTGTTGTTTTGGTGCCTATCATAAATTCTTGTCTACTCTATCTATTGCTTGAAAAGTCCAATTAAAGTATCGAAGTAGGTTAGTAATACATGACTTGACAAAAATCAGGAAAGCAAAATTCTATATTTATACCCAAATTGTGCTTTGACAATATGCACATTGTTTTAAGAGTGGAGATGACAGTCTCCGAGTCATGTAGTTCATGAAGTGGGGTAATTCCTTTTGGTTTGTCCACCTATTTCATGATT
Organism: Erythroxylum incrassatum; assembly: GCA_026546855.1. NCBI lineage: Eukaryota > Viridiplantae > Streptophyta > Magnoliopsida > Malpighiales > Erythroxylaceae > Erythroxylum > Erythroxylum incrassatum. The sequence goes on from JANVCL010000001.1 coordinate 21,013,289, forward strand.
TGAGGTGTTCAATTTAACCAAACGTGGCGCCTACAAACCGGACAAGCCAGTGGCCCAAGTACAGACACTGTTCTTTAGACATGCTCGGGCTGAACTTTGTTGATATTCTTTCATTGTGGCTGAAGTGATTGGTGTGGTTCACTAGATTTTTCCAAGCTGTCAATGATGTGTTTATTATTATTGGGAATGGGGCTTCGGCTTCAATACGTCATTGTCCTACTTCGGAGATACAATATTAAAATAACATGGATGGAAATGGTGTACATATTGATGGGATCATACCCAAACTTATCTTTTGTTTCATTTTGTTCACTTGTTTAAGTTGGACTGTTAGCTTTATGAGATGGAAAATTGAATAGAAAACGAGAAACGAAAGACTTCTACGATATTCTTTCTTTAATCCTAATGAGCAAAGTTATAATACTAACAGCATGAAGCATCTCTGTTCACTTGCTTAGCGAGAGGTTTTGGTCTTTTGTCCTTGCTAATCATTCATGTGTTATCTTGATAACATAAATTAATGTTTGATAATGTCTTGACACTGACATATTGTCTGCTTTTGAATCGTTGGTCTCCATGTTTAATGAATAAGCAAAGCGCAATGAAGTTTGCAGCATGTAAGTAACTACTCAACACAGTCAAGTATATAGATACAACTATACAGAAATGCAATTCATTGTTCTGTTTCTAACGATCTAAAGTACAAATATCTGAATAATTGTTTTAAAAATTAAGTCAATATCTGATGATTCAGATGTTGGTTGTATCATGATATAAACTAAATTAATGATTCAATTATCAAAGTGTCACTATTATTAATATTTAAAAAATCAAGGTGCATTATCTTATTATAATTAATGGCAACACAAAGAGTTACCTATAATTTTAAAAGGACATTTAGGTGTGTTGCAAACTTGAGTAGGAATTTTACTACTTTGATTAATTGCACAATTGCTTTTTCACGTTTAATTTATTTTTTTCCTTTTAGGGAAGCAAAGAATTCATAGACATGAGAGGCTTTTAGTCGGTACAAAAATTTATATACTTTTTTCTCGTAAATGATTGTCATAAATTTGTAGTAATTTTCCAGGTAAATATTATTAAATACAAAAATTTTATAAAAGTAATATTTTATTATTTATAATAATAATAATTACTAATAATCATTATCAATGGTTACAAAAATACACCATCATGAAACCAAATAAGTCGAGCCTACAAAAGTTAGATTTTTGGTATCAGGAAAGTCACTTTAGAAGTTGGAAATTAAGAAAGTGACTTATGTTAGATATACACGAATCTTAGTGATTGGCCTTAGATCAAATACTAGCAGAATAATACTGCGCAAATATGCGCAGTAATAATGCCCTGTGAAATTAATTGATAATGTAAAAATATATTTTGACTAACGAAATTATCAGTTAATAATTAAAATGTATAATAAGGAG
>JANVCL010000001.1:21043612-21057540 GCA_026546855.1 Erythroxylum incrassatum
AAGTCATTTTATGTGATAATGTGTATGTTTAGTATACATACTAGGATGTTTAGCCTAGTTTTTTTAAATTTTCATTTCACTTACATGTGTATGTGATTGTATATGATAAATTGCATGTTAGGTTATAAATGAAGGTTTTTAAGCTTAGTTTTTGCATACTTTTCTTGTGTTTTGATGTATATACATTTTGCATAGTTGTATGTCAAAGTTTGGGTCAGATTTGGACCTTATTTGTTGATTATCAACTTACTTGCATGTGGACTTGTCGTAGGTATAAAAGGAGAGTCAAAAGAAGAAAATAAAGCTAGAAAAATAATAGTTCACGATTTTGACGTGCTGGTCACGATCGTGACTCAAGTAGAAGCTAGAATTTTCTAGCTTTCTAGCTAGTAATTCCAGCTAGCGCCACTTGCATCTTAAGTCGGTTTAAGCACCAAAAGGGGTATAAAAACCTCCCATTTTAAATCCTATAAAAGGAAGGGGGTCTTATAGCACACCAAAAGAAGGAACATATACACATTTTTTGGTGGATTTAAGGGAGAATCAAGTGATTTCAAGAAATCTCAAAGCTACCACACCAAGTTCTAACTTTTTTTTCAACTCATAATCCTTCTATTCTCTCCTCTCTAAATTTGTTTATTTATTTATTGTATGGAGAAGATGTATGGAATTTCTCTGAGGATGTTGTTGATGATTGTTATGGATTTCTAAGTAGATTTTAGGGTTGTTCTTACCAGAACTATGTACGAACTCACTTTGGTTTAATTTATGGTTGGCTTTAATGCTTATTATGTGTAGACTTTATATGCCTTGCTTACATTAAGAAATAGAGTTAGGAAATCAGTTTGGATGTACCATGAGGGTGGGTGGCCTTGAGAACATATCACATATCCAAATAATATGACATTTAGAGACAAATCTTGGATGTTTTGATGATTGTCCAATAGGTTACTTCATATCTATTTAATGGTTAAGTGAAGTGTAAAGGTTGAGAGATCACATACTGAACTTTAATCGTTATTTAAGGCTTAATTGATTCGATTATTGAGATAGAAAAGGCCAATACATTAGAATGCCTAGGACTAAGCATGACTACATTACCAAAGTGAGGGATTACATGGTATGGAGAGAATGACCCTAACCTTTATAATTTAATTCTTTAAACCAAAAATGTGTTCTTATTTTTGTGACATTGTGAAGTGTGTTTGTATGCCTTTAAATTGTGAATTTTTGCAATTTCTATCCCTCTTTATTTGGTTTACTCAAATAAAAGTAAATTTAAATTGCAAGGTGACTAACTAATTGATTGATCTAAGATGAGTATGTCAATTATTAATTACTGCAAGTGCACGACGTAGTTGTAGGTAGTACCTGCAAATACTAGTCGAACTTACTAGGACAGTGATTACTAGTAGTTACCGTTATTCTATTATTTAGTCTATAAATTGAATGTGATTTTTAGTTAAAGAAAATAAAACTAGAGCAAGTAAAATAAATGGACAACAAGTTGAATAACAAAATTAAGGAAACAGTAAGAAAGTTACTAATATCAAAAGATTGGTATCTAGGTTTTGAATCCCCCTAAATCCTTAATAATTTGATCTTTTAATATGCGATTGTTTTGTTGATTTATTTGATCGTGGAGACTCCTATGGTTTGCTAATAGCTGACCTTGAGTCGATTAACAACTAATTCTAAGGTTTTCAACCGAATTACTGAGGTTAAAATTTATAGGATTTCTTTACCGATTTGTGAATCCCTCTATTAGGTTTGACCCTAATCTGAAAGATTTATGTCATCCTATCTCTAGGGTTGCAATCAACTACTTCCAATTATGGTAGATCTATTTATAAACAGGATTTTTTGATCTCTATGTATGAAATCAGGTTATGATATAATATTTCGAATCTATTATTAGAACATAAATAAAACATGTAACTAGATCACAATATATCAATCAAACCAATTGCATTAATAAAAGAATAAAATCATATTAAAGTATCAACATAGGGTTCATCTAAACTAAATTCTAAGAAGACATTTAGTTACATATGATTGAACTGAAATCAAACTGAAATAAAAAGAAAAATGAATTGAAAACAATGGGTTCATAATTCTAAATCTCCCTAGTTGTCTTCTATCGAGTATTCTTACGATGTAGAGGTTTGATCTTGTATTCAAATGGATCTTTCATTGAATTCTTTGTGTTTTCCTAGCTCTCTAGATCAAAAGTGCCCTTTCAACTACCACTGAGAGTTTCAGAATGCCTCTGTACATCTTTACCTTTGTTTGCCTCCAAAAAATGCCATTTTATATTTAATTCTAGGGTATTAGTTAATACAGACGTTAATGTACGACAGTCCATAACTAAAATCTCTGAAAATCGCAAATTTGCATAACCTGGAAAAAGTGCACGGGCTGATGCACGGTCATGCATCCCTTTTGTGCTTCAAATATTCTTTTTATGCCTTGTTTTCCTCCAAATTCTTCTCTTTTAAGTTCATGAAGGCAATTGTACTCTGTAAACACACTTGGAGCTAATTAAGTACCAAATATATGATAAAAGAATATTTTATCAAGCAAAAATACATCAGATATGAGGTATAAATATGATCAATTGCATCTATTAAACATTCCCACATTTAAGCTTTTGTTTATCCTCAAGCAAGTCATAACAAAATTATAAATCTTACATATTAATCCCTCATCAATTTCTATTTGTCCATTCATATTATACATCATCATATCCTATTGAATCAAATTAACATACAAGTAGAATCAAATTATCTTAAAATTAACTTTCTAAGTTAATATAAATAATAATCACATTTAAATAAAAAGAATTAATCTTTACACCCTCACTAAGATTTCACTCAATGCACTCAAGCGTTTAGGGTGAAAAGTATCAAAAATCTCAATCAATTTATAGTAGAACTCTTACTATATGCTTGCAGTAATATCACATCTCCATCACTTATGTATAAACTAAAAACAAAAATTTGAAGGTCTTTATACAAGTTGTAACAGGGTTTAGGTATAGTATGATTAGGATCATAAAAAGGGTTAAATTGAAGAAAATTTAATATATAATATATGTCAAGATTTGTTTACAAATATACATAAGTCCTTTCAATGTAACTATAATGATACCATAAACTTATTCACAATTTTTTTCACAATAATTGAGTATTTCATACCATAATTAAAGAAATAACCTTTCAAGAATTTCAAGTCTCATCAAGTAAATAATGCAAATAACCTCCAAGGTTCAAAACAATAAAAAGGTCTTCAATGAAAAATAAGATAAAGGATTATATGTGGTTATAATCAATGAACAAGGCTAAGGCTCAACTTGGTTATTCCTAAAGGTAAATTTAAAGGTGTGGTAATTATCAAAGAAACAGGCTTAAACAAGTTGCTGAATCTAAATGCCTTCATCATTTCAATGTTTCTAATTTAACAAATACAATCTCAATATGCATAATAAAAGCATTTTCTAGAATCATTCTACTACATATAATAACACAAATGTAAGGATAACAAGAGCTTAAAATTTTTGAAATTTTGCTCTTAGGCTCAAAAGCTCATAAAAAAGATAGGTATTTTGTATATAAATATCATGAAACATCATTTAACTTGAATATTTCAACAATGACTAAAAATGTGACTTAGAAAAACTAATTTTATTCTAACTCTCATCCTTTTGCATAGCAATTCAATCAATATTCAACAATGAAACACAGTATGGGCAGATTTCAACCAATTCAAAATATCGGTTAAAAGAATTTTATAATCATTATTATAATAAGCTTAAAGAAATTGGTAAACATTCATTAAACCCCTACCCACACTTAAAGTTGTACATTGCCCCAATATACACATTAGAAGCATACATGAAAGTGAAACGTTTTTTTTTCGTACTTTCCTAATTGTGATGATTTTTTTATTTTAGATCCATCCAATGTAAGCTACATCCTTGGAAAATATGAAAGACAAAAGAAGTAAAAATATCACAATTGAAAACAAGAATAATAACATCATTAAAAATAAGAAATAATTACAAAATAAATACAAAATTGACATAACAAAAGGAAATCCTAGTTCTTAGGTTGCCTCCTAAGTAGCGCTTAGTTAATGCCTTTACCTTAACTTATCTTTTATGCTCACAATGGCTTGGTTAAATTGATATTCTCCTTATTATATTAAAGCTCACCTAGATATAACTTTACTCAATGGCCATTAACCTTAAAAGTAACCTTGTGTAGATGACTCACCGCGATTACACCATATGGAAATACTTTCTCTACAACGAATGATTCAGACCATCTTGATTTAAGCTTACTAGGAAATAATCTTAAGCAAGAGTTGTACAAGAGAACTTGATCTCCCTTCTTGAATTCTCAAGATTGCTTAATCATTTAATAATGATAACTTTTGGCTCTTTCCTTATAGATTTTAGAATTTTCATAAGCCCTAAGTAGCCATTCGTCTAGTTCTCTAATTTGGAAGTTCCTCCTTTCACCTACACTTTAAAGGTCTAAATTCATGAGTTTAATAGCCCAATATGCTTTATGTTCTAACTCAATAGGAAGATGACATGCTTTTCCATGGACCAACCTATAGGGCGTAGTACCAATAGGGGTTTTATATACTGTCTTATAAGCCTATAAAGCATCGTCTAATTTAATTGACTAGTCCTTCCTCTGACACTCTACAATCTTCTCCAAAATTCTTTTTAAATCCCTATTGGATACTTCTACTTGGCCACTAGTTTGAGGGTGATAAAGAGTGGAAATTTTATGATTAATTCTATATCTTTTAAGCATTTTTTCAAACTGCACATTACAAAAATGTGTTCCCCTATCACTGATAATAGGTGTGCCAAAATGAGAAAATAACCCTTTAAGGAATTTCACGACATCTCTAGCATCATTTGTGGGTATAACTTGTGCTTCCAACCATTTAAACACAAAATCAACAGCTACTAAGGTATATTTATTACCAAACGAGCTCGAAAATGGCCCATGAAATCAATCCCCTATACACTAAATATTTTACAAACAAGAATGAAGTTTTGGGTAATTCATCCTAGCAAGAGACATTCCCTGATCTTTGACATCTATCATATAAGGTGTCACACCGGTGGGCGTCTTTGAAAATTGATGGCCAATAAAAACTTGAATTTAGGATCTTCTAGGTCGTCCTATTTGTACTAAGGTGCCCTTTGATAGGTACAGCATGACAGTGTTGTAGAATCTTCCACCCCTCATAATGAGGAATATAGCTCCTTAATATGTGGTTTGCACAAATGCGAAATGAATACAAATCTTCCCAGAAATAATCCTATAAATCAGTAACAAATTTCTTCTTTTGTTGATAAGACAAACCTTTTGATTATATCCTAGCTACCAAATAATTTCGAATGTCTGTAAACCAAGGGGTCTCAACTTTACATACCTTCTCTACATTATAAGTGTGTTCTTTTGGGAAAGCATCGTTAATACCTTCTTCAATCAATTCTTCCAAATTCTGATTTCCAGGCGAGATAGATGGTCCGCTATTAGGTTTTCAACCCCTTTCTTATCGTTGATCTCTAAATCAAATTCTTGCAATATTAGAATTCATCTAATCAACCAAGGTTTAGCATTAGGTTTATTCAATAAGTATTTCAGTGTCGAGTGCTTAGTATATACAATAACTTTAGATAAATAAGATCGAAATTTATCAAATGCAAAAACCACAACTAGTAACTCATTTTTCGTCATCGCGTAATTCTCTTGAGCACCTATCAAAGGTTTGTTAGCTTAATAGATTGGTTGAAAGTGTTTGTCCTTCTGTTATCCAAATATGACTCCTACTGCAAAGTCACTTACATCACATATTAACTTAAAAGGTATTTTCCAATCTAGTGCAACCATAATTGGGGCCTCAGTCAAATTTTCTTTTAGAATGTTAAAAGCATCTAAATATTCTTTGGTAAAAGTGAATGGTATGTCCTTTTCAAATAACTTGGTTAAAGACTTAGCAATTTTTGAAAATTCTTTAATAAATCTTCTATAAACCCACATGATCTAAGAAACTTCTTCTTGCCTTAAGTAAGAAATGGGTGGTAGCTTCTCTATGACTTCAATTTTGGCCTTATCTACCTCAATCCCCTGGTGAGAAATTTTATAGCCTAAGACTATACCTTCTTATACCATAAAGTGACATTTTTCTCAATTTAACATTAAATTTGTCTTCTCACATCTTTCCAATAATTTCTTTAGATTATGGAGGCATAATTCAAATAAATCTCCAAAAATAAAGAAATCATCTATAAATACCTCAATAATATCTTCGACTAGATCATTAAAGATGGCCATTATGCACTTCTAAAATGTAGAAGGTGTGTTACATAACCTAAACGACATCCTTATGTAGGCAAATGTATAATAAGGACACACTTCTAGGGCAATGGGGATCAAAAGGTAGTCCGAAAGTCCATCCAAGAAACAGTGATACATGTGTTCCGCTAGTAGTTCCAACATTTGTTCTATGAAGGGTAAGGGGAAGTGGTCCTTTCTAGTTGCATGATTCAGCTTCCTAAAATTGGTGCATACTCCAACAGTGGCGATTCTTGTAAGGATTAGATAATTGTTTTCACTGGAGATAACCATCATTCCTCCTTTCTTGGGGATAACCTGTATCGGACTCACCCAAAGACTATAAAAAATGGAGTAAATCACTATAATATCTAAGAGTTTAATTACCTCGTCTTTTACCACATCCTCTATATTCATATTCAACCTCCTTTGAGGTTGTACCACAAGTTTAAACTCCTTCTCCACTAAGATGTTTGTACAAAAATACAGGTTGATCCCTTTAATGTTGGAGATCTTCCAAGCAATGTCCCTTTAATGTTCCTTAAGCACATCTTGAAACTTTTCCTTTTACGCCACATTTAGAGTTGAAGCGGTAATTACTAGTAATTTTGAATTCTTCTCAAGAAACGCATATTTCATAAGATCAGGGAGTGCCTTCAACTCTAAATTTAGTGGTTCTTTAATGGAGGGTTTTAACCTTGTCTCTGTATTTCTGTGTATTTTCCCAATTTCTTTAATTCTCGTGATATTATCTTCATGTTCGTCCTTATCTTGAGTCATAGACAATTCTTGCATGTCATTAAGCATAATTTCTTGCATAATGTCTTAAGTCACATAATTATTAGTATCAATAAAGTAACAAGAATCATCACACTCGAGAGCATATCTCGTAACATCGGATATCGTAAAAGTTACCTTTTCTTCTCACACCCTGAGAACTAGTCTACCATCACTAACATTATTAATGACTCTAGTTGTAGCTAGGAAGGGACGTTCTAAAATTAAAATTACTTCTACATCTTTATCCATATTGAGTACAACAAAGTCAACCAGAAAGATGAACCTATCGACCTTTACTAACACATCCTTGACGATTCCACTAGGATATTTAATGGATGTATTAACTAATTGAATGCTCATCCTAGTAGGTTAATTTTCTCCTAATCCCAATTTCTTAAACAACTTATAAGGCATTAAGTTAATTCTAGCCCCCAAATCAGCTAAAGCTTTCTGAACTAATAAACTACTAATAACACAAGGGATAGTGAAACTCCCTGGATCTTTAAGCTTTTTTTGGTAACTTGTTTTGTGGGATCATTGAGCATTTCTCACTTAGTGGTATTGTAGCTAATTGTTCCAAGTTCTTTTTGTTAAAAAGTAACTCCTTTATAAATTTTACATATTTGGGCATCTGTGTTACAGCGTCAACAAGAGGTAGATTAATATGAATTTGTTTAAATAACTCAAAGAATTTACCGAATTTCTTGTCTATGCGATCCTTCTTTAACTTTGTCAGGTATGGTATGGTGGGTCATAATGCCTTCACTTTAGGAGGAGTCTCTACATCTTTGGTCTTTTCTTGACTCTTCTTGTGATTATCCTCTTCATTTTGGGGTCTGGCATCTGGTTGTAACTCCTTTCCATTTCTTAGTGTGGTCTCATTCACATGATCATTAGGGTTTACATATAGACATCTATTGTCTCTGATGTTTCGCTATTGATTCCTGAATAAATTCCAGTATCATTTTGTCCATACTCAAATTTTTGGGTTATGATGCTTACTGTTATAATCTAATTAGAGGCTTGTTTCTTTATTGTCCTTGGTTACCCTATGAGAAGTTTGGGTGGTCCTCTAACCAGGATTGTACGTATTACTATATGGATTATTTTGGGGTCTCGAAACATTTCCAAAAATTCCATATTTTAAGGTTACGCTGATTGACATTCCTATCCTTGATGGTCTAACCCACACACTTCACACTACATCACCTTTCCTTGTGGAGCCATGGTTAATCTGTCTATATTCTTGCTCAAGACCTCCATTTGACTACCCAATTGTGCCATCACATCTACTTCATATACTCCTATGGGCCTATTGGTATGTGTTTTAGCTAAGCACTAGTGGTAGTTATTTATGGACATATTTTCGATCAACTGCATCTATCTACTGCATCGTACTTTGACTTAGACTATTATAAAAAGTTTAGGTTTACATCCAGAGTGGTAATCCATGATCAGAGCATAGTCTAAGCATCTCCTTAGATCTCTCGCATGTGTCGTATAACGACTCACCTTCAGTTTAGGAGTATGACGAGATGCCATTTCTCAACTTCGCAATTTTTGTAAAGGGAAACTACTTTAGCAAGAATTTTTCAGCCATTTGTTCCCAGGTGGTAAGCGACGCATGTGGCATCGAGTTCAGCCATTGTTTAGCCTTCCTTTTTAAGGAGAATGGAAATAGATGCAGTCTAATGAAATCATCATTTTCTCCATTAATTTTAAAAATGTGAAGATCTCTAAAAAGTTGGAGGTATGTGTGTTGGGATCTTCATCTCAGAGTCCATCGAACCGGACTAATTGTTGCACCATTTGAATGATGCTTGGCTTGATCTAAAAAATGTTCACTTGAACAGTTAATCTGAATATAATGGATTTCGCACTATTCAGGTCTGGCTTAGCATAGTCGAACATTTTCCACGGTTAGTTCGCCATATTTTAAGATTCCTCAGTGTCCACGTAACCTTTCAAGTTTTCTATCTACCTATCTAGCTTAAACTTTCATTGATCTATCCTACGAAGATTCCTTCAACCAGTTCTTTCTATTTCAGGATTTGCGTCTAGTATGTTCTCAGATGTACTTTGGGTCATAAACTGACCTAAAGTTTAAGTCTAAAACTAAAGAAAATAAACAACTAAACAACTAAAAAATTAAATTAACGTAAAGCAAAAGCAAAAACAAAACAAAATAAAGGAAACTACAGTTATGACTAGATTAATAAAACTAGAGTTTTCCTAATATCATCGTCCTCGAAAATGACACCAAAAACTTGATTGTCTTAAGATGAGTGTGTCAATTAAGAATTTTTACAAGTGTATGGCATAGCTGTAGCTAGTACCAGCAAATATGAGTTGATCTTATGAGGATAGTGTTTATTAGTAGTTATCGTTATTCTATCATCTAGTCTATGAATTCATTATGATTTTTAATTAAAGAAAATAAAACTAGAGCAAGTAAAATAAATGAACAGCAAGTTGAATCACATAATTAAGGAAACACTAAGAAAATTATCGATATTAAAATATTAGTATCTAGATTTTGAATCCCCCTAAACCCTTAATAGATGCTCTTTTATTATGTAATTGTTTTGATGATTTATTGGATCGTGGAAGCTCCTATGGTATGGTAATAACTAAACCTTGAGTTTATTAACAACTAATCCTAAGGTTTTAAACCAAATTATAAGGTTAAAGTTTATAGGATTTCTTTACTGAATTGTGAATCCCTCTATTAGGTTTGATCCTAATATGGAACATTTATGTCATCTTATCTCTAAGGTTGCAATCAACTCCTTCTAAGTACAGTATATCTATTCATAAATAGGATTTCTCAATCTCTATATATGAAATCAAGTTATGATCTAATATTTATATTAGAACATAAAAAAAGCAATCAGATCACAATATATCAATCAATCCAATTGCATTAATAAAAGAATAAAATCATATCAAAGCACCAACATAGGATTCATCTAACTTAAATACTAACAAGACGTTTAATTACACATGATTGAACACAAAATCAAACTTAAATAGAAAGAAAAATGAATTGAAAATAATGGGTTCATAATTCTATATCTTACTAGTTATCTTCTATCAAGTATTTTTGTAATGTAGAGGTTTGATCTTGTATTCTGATATATTTTTCATCGAATTCTTTGTGTTTTCCCACTTCTCTGGATCAAAATAGCTCCTTAAGCCACCTCTAAGAGTTTCAGAGCACCTATGTACGTCTCCCCCTTTATTTGCCTTTAAAAAACATCTTTTATATTGAATTATAGGTTTTGGCTTATGCACGGGTTGATGCACGGTTATGCATAACCAAAATCTCTAAAAATCTCAAACTTATATGGCCTGGATGAAGTGCACCGGCTAATGTACAGTCATGCATCCCTTCTGTGCTTCAAATCTTCTTTCTATGTCATGTTTTCCTCTGAATTCTTCTCTTTTAAGTTCGTGAAGGCTATTGTACAATATAAACACACTTGGAATGAATTAAGTACCAAATGTACGATAAAATAATAATTTATCAAGAAAAATATATCAAATATGAGGTATAAACATGATCAATTATGCATCTATCACCAATCCTTAAAAGAGCAATACCTTGCTATACTATTTTATACAAGTTATATACTTGCAGTATAGCAACTTCAATTAATTTTAAAACTTTGAGTTAAACAAAAAGGAGTTGTTTGAGCTAAACACAAAGGAACTATCAAGTTTTTAGCGTCGTTGCTAGAGATTACACCTAGCTTCAAGTTTGATTTGAATTGTTTTAATTTAAGTTTTCTTTTTATTTTTATTTGGTACTCTTTTCTTGTGTGTAATAGGTGTATGCAAATGATAAGTTCCAAAATTGTCATCACATTAAGCTAACTTGACATCACCAAACTTGAAAGGGAATTGAGAAAAGCAAGGTGTCAAGACAAAATTGAAAAGATAATGACAAATCAAAGAGATCAAGGCGGTAACCAAAGAACATTAATGGATTTTATGCAACTCGGGTTCAATCCGAACAAACAAGGGATCTCCAGGCCCCTTGTTAATGCTAACAATTTTGAAATCAAGCCTTGTTTATTGAATATTTTGCAAACTAGTGCTCAATTTTATGGTTACCACATAAGGATCAAAATGCTCACCTTGCTAATTTTTCAGAAATTTGTAGTACATTTAGGTATAATAGATTATCCAAGGGGGCAACAAGAACGAGGCTCTTTCCCTTCACACTAAATAAATAACTATTCCACTGACTTGAAAGGTTAAGAATAGAGCTAGTAGCTAGTTGTGAGTAGTGATATAGCTGAGTAATCAGGGACATTCATCACAAATGTTTGTTTTCATGTCAAAGGATAAAATGACTCTCTAACCAAGTTGAATAAAAATGCAACCTAGATGAGTAAATAGGAGACATTCACCATAATTGTTTACCTTCACATTAAAAGACTAGGTTAGCATTAAAAAACTTGAAACAGTGACATTTGTACAAGAACCTACTAATTTTGTAAAAATAACAATAATTTTCATGGGAAGATAATTAGTGATAGTTAACCTTTTTAATTGATCAATAATAGTAAACACATGTTTGTAAGTCTCATAAGTGTAACACTTAGTTGTTTATATCTTGATTGATATGTATGTTTATGTTAAAGTGCTTAACATGATGGAATTGGTTGATATATTGAACTTGTTGAATAATTGTTGTTTAAGACCAAGTTAACTTCATAATGTTGAGGCCATTGAACCATTAACTTTTTTGTTGCATGTGTGCATGATTGCGTGAATTTGCGTGCATTGTGTTGTTTTGTGTTTGATTTTGCTTAAGGACAAACAAAAGTGTAAGTATGGGGGAGTTGATAAGTGATATTTGTTATAGGATTGTCTAAGTTATTTTATATGATAAAGTGTATATTTAGTATACATACTAGGATGTTTAGCCTACTTTTTGTGTTATTTTCAAATAACTTGCATATGTATGTGATTGTATATGATAAATTACATGTGAGGTTATAAATGAAGGTTTTTAAGCTTGGGTTTTGCATGCTTTTCATGTGTTTTGATGTACATATATTTTGCATGGTTGTCTGTCAATGTTTAGGTTGGATTTAGACCTTATTTGTGTTGATTATCAAGTTACTTACATATAGACTTGTAGGTATCAAAGGAGAAACAACAAAAGAAAATAAGGTTGGAAAACAAGTAGTCATGATCGTGACCCAGGAAGTTGGAATTTTTCAGTTAGTGTATCGTAAGTCAGTTTAAGCACCTAAAGGGTATAGAAACCCCATTTTAAACCCTAGAAAAGGAAGAGGGTCAGCACACCAAAAGGAGGATGATAGACACATTTTTTGGTCAATTTTTAAGGAGATTCAAGAGATCTCAAAGCTGCCACATCAAGTTCCAATTTTGTTCTTCAACTCATAAGCCTTCTATTCTCTCTTATCTCATTTGTTTTTGCTTATTTATTATATGGAGAAGATGTATGGACTTGTTGTGAGGATGTTATTGATGATTATAATGTATTTCTATGTAGATTTTAGGGTTGTTCTTACCATAATTATGTAAGAAGTCACTTTGGTTCAATTTATGGTTTGCTTTAATGCTGATAATGTATGGACTTTATATGCCTTCCTTACAATAAGGAATAGAATTACGAAATCAGTTTTGATGTACCATGTTTAACATCCCACTTCTATAGAGCACATATCCAACATTCCAGAGAACATTCGAGCACATAACTAGCAGAAGCGGTATGTTAGAGTAGTCACATCACTTATCGTGGCATTATATAGAACATAAACATTTCAGAAAAACTAAGTTCTCTCATTTCATTCATGAAAATAAGCATACATTATCATTTCATTCCTTGCATTTGATTCATAAACATAAATATCCATTGTGTTATTACACTCATAACTCCTGTTTATACAATACATGACATATCAAAGTTCGCAACTTTATACAATGTGTACAACATAAAACTAGGTACTGGACCAAAATATTATATCTAGATGCTTCAGTATCGTAACGTCTCACTATCCCATATTGGGGGTTAGGACCCCAGAAAAGAGTATATGAGAGTATATTGAGAAATCAGAAGTGCATTTCATGCTCATGCATAATTGAGTATACACATACACATGAATAATTATTTTTGATACATTAAAATAATTGTACATGCATTCATTGACATTTTCTGGGTCTACTTGACTTATAAATGCGATTAAAATGTGAATCGTGGATTATTTGTGTCGAAAATTTATTTGGAACATATTATGATTATTTTGGAAATTTTAGTGAATTTTAGGAAATTTATGAAACTTTAGGGTATTTTGAACTAGAAAAAAATAGATGAATGACATTGTGACATGTAGAAGCCTTATATGGATGACAAATAGCCCACATGCATTGGAGTCATGTGTCAATGTGAAATTAACACACATAAGTATGTGTGTTGGAAGGCAAAGTACTGTAGCTCATTGTTTGTTTTTCGGATTGCTTGGTCTTCATCGAAAGCCATTGAACCCTCATCACCGAAATACTAGTTTCGACTCTTACATCAGTGTTATCCTTTGCATGCAAATATTTCAACCCAATTGGTGTTTGTTTCTACCTATTATTGTTGTTTTCCTTCCCCATCCACCGAAACCCCACTCTTCACTCTCACTATTGGGAATTTTTCTTAAACAAGTATGTTGTGTTTTAAGCTTTTTTGGATAATGTAAATGAGTTTGATGAATTCATGCATAAGTTGTGTAAGATGGATAGCTTCGGTGATGTTAAGAATGA
>JANVCL010000001.1:21068744-21079193 GCA_026546855.1 Erythroxylum incrassatum
ACATTTAGTTTTTAGAGTTTTATTTGTGAAAGATAAGGGATGTCCTTCTTAACTCAATAATGCTCCCAACTTGTTTCCATACACATCAACTTCAATAGAGAAAGGATTAGAGAAATTTTGCAATGCAAGGACTAGTGCAATCATAAAGGCTTTCTTCAAATGTTGAGGATGCTTCCTCCATCTTGTCAATACGTTTGAAAGTGTTCTTTTTAAGTAAATATATCAAAGATTTACTTAAAATGCCAAAATGAACGAAAAACTATCTAAGATATTCAGCTAGATCTGATAAGCCTCCTAATTTTTTAACATTTAGGAGACTTGGGACTTGGCCATTTGGAAATGGATTATATCTTTTTTTATATCTGCAAAAACTTTAGAACTTGATATTACATGTCCTAAATATTCCACTTGTGAAGCACCGAAGTTGCATTTATGTCCTTTAAGTAGGAGAAGATTATGAATCAATAGCCCCAATGCTATCTTAAGATGTTCCATATAATCTTTGAATATTTTTCTATATACGATTATATCATTAAATAAATAAATATAAACCACCTATGATGCTTCCTGAACAAATCATTCATTAAATTGTAAAAGGTGGAAGGAGCATTAGTCAAGGGCATCACAAGCAATGCATAATACCCTTCATATGTCCTAAAGGTTGTTTTATAGATAATTGTATAGTGTATGAAGATATGAAGATAATTAGAGCTTAAGTCTTACTTGAAGAACCAAACTGCTTCATAAAGTTCATCTAGAAGTAATTCAATGATTGTTATGTGGAATTTTTCATCAATAATGTTCTTATTTAACTCCTTGTAATCCACACATAAATGCTAAGAATTGTCCTTTTTCACCAACACTAGAGCTGAAGAGAAAGGGTTGTGGCTGTGTTGGATGACTCCTTACTATAGGAGGTCTTAAATTAATTCATCAATGACATTCTTTTGTAAACTTCCATACCTATAGGGCCTAACATTGATAGGTTATACTCCTTCTTTTAGAGGAATTTGTGATCATATGGCCCTAGTAGAGACAATCCTTTTAGTTCAATAAATAATGGCAAAGTTTAATTCATTTCTAACTAATTTTCTTCCTTAAGGGAATTGTTCCCTATAGTGAATTCCTAAAATTGTTGCTTTATAGGATATATATGCCTCAACATGTAAATTTGACTATTAAACTAAGTTTTATATAACAACCTTGCAAACTTCTTAGGAGTTACAAACTCAAGTTAGGTAATATTGTCTCCCTTAAGTTGAATATGCCTTTTACACTAAGTAAAATTCCATGGTTTGTTTAACAAAGCTGTGTAGGATATTGTTAAGAGTGAATAGCTATTGAAACCTAAGGACTAAGTAGTATCCCCTAGAGGTAATACCAGTGCATTGGAAGAGAAAGTTATCTTTTGAAGCTACCATTCAGGCTCTTACATAGTCCTTCACAAATCAATTATAAGTCACCTCCTATTCTCATGTTGAGGTCCTTCACTTCCAAGCATTCATAAGTACACTTTTAAATCAAGGTGATACCTACAAAGTTATGTATACATCCATTGTCAATACGAATTTGTATTGGTTCCCTCTATGCATCCCTAAGATCCTCATCTATTTGAAATCACCTAAAGAAATCATTGCCATAGCTTCTTAAGATAAGATTAGAGATTCTTCTAGTTCCATTTTTGACATTGATTCTACTTCATATTCTACAAGAAACATGTTCTATTGTTTCATCTTACACTTTTGACCAAGGGCATATTTGTCATTAAATCAAATACAAATTCCCTTATGTCTTTTATCTTCAAACTCCTTACTATTAAGCTGCTTCTTATACTTTTATAGGGTTTTGTAAGTAATGGATTTCAGAAGTGATTTAGGAGTGAATAGTAGTCCTTCTTAACAGTTGATTTTTTTGAAAAGTCAAAGAACTATATATAGTCAGTAAATCCTTACAAGAACGAGTAAAAACAATCCAAACATCTCAACGACAGCATTTACCCAAGAGATTGACATAAGCTACAAATGACGACGTTTTAGTATAACAACATCTTTAGATAAAGAAAACCCACTAGCAAAACGTATTGTATGACAACAATGGGGTAAGCACATTTTGTGTCTTACCCCATTCACCACCCTACCAAATTAGGGTTAGGTGGCTGGCATCCTTTAAGTTCGATAGTCGATCTACATCAGAAGAGCATTTTATGATCACCTATTGAGCATCATCCACATCTTGGATTGGAGTTATGTTCAAAGTTCAGAGTCAATAGGCACATCAGGAGGGGAAGGAATCGTCTTTCCAGATATTTTCTTTCAAGTTTACGATCCAATTTTAATTAAAAGTAACCTTTTATATAAGATAATTAACTGATACTCCATGAAGATGCTAGATTAGGGTTAACTCTTTCTGACATGGTAGAATATAGCAGATGCTTTCTGATTCCACCTATTAATTCGTAGAGTACCTCTTTTTTAGACTGTGTTTTATTTTGAAATCGTTTGTAGTTCCTCTCTCGCCATAACTCCTTGACAGAGGAGGTGAAGGATATAATATAAATATGATCATTGTACCTGGAACTATGATTCAGCTTTAGGAGCCATTCGAGCGCTTTTGTGAAAGTTAAGCTTGCAATAGAAATTAGAAATAACTCCTATATCTTCTCCCATATAAACTGGGAAAAGGGATAATGAAAGAATAGGTGATTCCTAGATTCTTCCTCTATCTCACATAGTACATAGATAGGATTGATAGTAATGAAGTGAATTTTGTCTATTGTGCTTAACTTATTGAGCACAGTGAGCCATATAAGAATAGAGTAACTAGGCCTGAGTGACTTATGCTAGATCATAGGAGACCATATCTGCCTTGGGTTGTTCTGATTCTATTACTTTTTTAATCTAGCAATGTTGAAGGAGTTTGGAGGCAATTGAGATAATGGAATATATCCTCCTTGTCTAGGTTTGGTTAGTAGTTAGGAGTGAGATACTACAATTCCGATGGAATGTTCCATTAGCCCCTTAGTAAGATGGAGTTAGCTTTAGTGTTAATAGGAAATCCATTCCATATCTTAAGAGCTTAGGGATATCTAATTAAAGGGTCTTTACCTATCCAATTATAAAACCATAAATAGGCCTTATCACATTTCCCACCCTGTAATATACCAAAAGTTCTAAGATGGGCCTTAACTTCAACAGTTGGATTAAAGGCTAAAAGAAGGAAGGTTTTATCGATATAGACTAAAAGCTAGATCCTTTCAGGATATAGTATGAAACCATAAGATCCATAGAGACTTCTTTTCCAATAGACTTTCCACATATTCTTGATCAATGCTGATTTATTAAAAGAGGAAATAGGAATCAATCATAATCCCCCTTCTTCTTTTCTTTTGCAAACTTCTGACCATTTAACCTTAGCAAAGTGGTTGTCCAAGTTTAAGTTTCCCTATAGAAATCTTCTAAAAAGCTTCTCAATGGTTTTAATGACATCTTTTGCTAATAATATGCTTAAGGGCTAGTAAACATGAAGAGAACTACTAGAGTCGATTTCATAAGCTGAAGTCTCCCACCAAAAGAGAGAACCTTATTAAACCATATACCCAATCTTCTATGTATTTTTTCTATCAAGGGAAAGCATTCAATAAATTGGATTCTTTTTGTGGTAATAGGTAGTCCCGGATAAGTCAAAGGAGCTGGCTTCCTTCTCATCCATGTGATTGTAAAGATATTGGTTTTCCATCATAATAACACTAGCAGCTAGAATGTACTACTGACTCTTTGTAAGATTAATCTCCAAACTTGAAATGTCTTTGAAAATAGATAGTGTCGACATGAGTAATTCAATAAACTTCCTATTGGCTTTGTAAAAGAGCAAAAGATCATCCGCAAAACATAGATTGATTAGCCCTACCCTCCTGCATTTACTATGAAATTTGTATTCCTTGATTTTACCTACCTTCTGCTGGATCAACTGGCTCAAGACTTCTATACATCTAATAAAAAGATAAGGGGAGATAGGATCTCCTTACCTCAAATCTCTTGCACTCTTAAAGATATCAGTAGGTGTACCATTAACAAGAACAGAGTACGTAGGAGTGGTGATTCTAGCCTCAACCCATCTGACAAACTCACTAGGAAAACCCAAAAGTCATAAAGTTTGAAGGATAAAATCCCATTCCACATGATCAAAAGCTTTCTTGAAATCAACTTTAATGATACAATTAGGAGGGTTGTTCTTCTTTTAATATCCTTTCATTAGCTTTTGGACTATAGAAATATTATCCCTAATTCTTCTACCATATAAAAAAGAACTTCGATTATTAGAGATCGAAAAATCTAAGACTAGTTTCAGCTTGTTTGCTAAGATCTTTGGAATAACCTTGTAAAGGAAGTTGGTGCATGCAATAGGCCTATAGTCATCCATTGAAGAAGAACAAATGGACTTGGGGATCAAACAAATATGAGTTTTATTGGTCTCCTTTAGTAGAACCCCCTAGAGAAGAATTCTATAATAGCTCTTTTAATCATAGGACCAATTTCTTGCCATGTCTTTTGAAAGAAATATCCATTAAACCCATTGGATCCAGGAGATTTATTAGGATGCATTTGAAACACAACCTCTTCTATTTTCTTCTCTTCCACTGGTTTAATGAGGGTTGCTACTTGTTGCTAGGATAACCTGTTATGAATAAAGGACCAAAAAGGGACAAAATTTACTTGTGTTCGAGAAGAGCCATAGAAAACCTTAAAAAATCTCTTTGTTTCCTTTAGAAGGTCCTTTTGCTGGGAAATTTTCTCTCCATTTTTCAATTTAAGAGAGTTGATTCTATTTTTGTTTCTTCTGGTTAAAATAGAGTTAAAGAAAAATTTATAACAATTTTCACCATCTTTTAGTCAATTAACTTTAGCCCTTTATTCTATAAGACTGTCGTGATCCCTAACTTTTGATAAGTAAGACATCAGTAAAGACCTCTCGATACTTAGTAAAATAGAGTTTGCAGGATCCAACTCAAGCTCATGTTGTATCGCTTATAAATCTTCCTTAGCTTTTGTAACTGCTTGCTGTGTTGAAGGGGATCTTCTACTCATTAGAGATTTCATCTCCCTTTTGATAGCTTTAAGCTTCTGATTACAAATAAATTGTTTTGTTCCCTCCACCATAACCTTTAAACCCTTCTTAAGAGCATCAGTGAACCCATCATAAACAATCAGCAGGTTGTTAAACTTGAAAGGACCTCTTCTAACATGGTGTTGGAGGAGATTCTTTATATGTATAGGCGTGTGGTCTAAAAATAAAGGGTCAAGAAAAGTAGTTACACTATTAGGAAACTGTGTAATCCAATCCTTGTTCAACAATGTCTGATCCAGTTTTTTCCTCAAAACCCATCTCCCAGACTGTTTGTTAATCCAAATGTAGAAGTGACCTTGTGCCTTTAAGTCAAAGACTTCAATTTTATCCACACAGTCACTAAAGTCAGCTGAGAAATTTCTCATACTATATTTCCCATTGACTTCAGTTTTATTTAAAGTTAAATTGAAGTCTCCACATAAAAACCAAGGTCTGTTTACAAGCTTCTGGAAGTCTATTAAACTATCTTATAGAAGTTTCCTTTGGAAATTATAGTTAGCACCATAGATAAGAGAGGAAAAGATGTCAACATTTACCTGAAGGAGTTTACATTTTAGATTAATAGTTTGCATCTCCATGATAAGAACATGAACATCTACCAAAGTAGGATCGTATCCAATAACAATTCTCCCATACCTATGGGTTTGGTGATTGGAGATGAATTCCGTCTAGAACTTAGCTTATTCAATAGACCAAAATTCTCAATTCTGATTTAGTTTTGGAAAGATAAAAAGTCCATGGTTTAGTGTTATAGACAAAATCCTTTAAAATTGAAAGCTTTTTAGGGCAGTTGATCCCGCTTACGTTCTATGCTATTATTTTTATAAATCTTATTTTTGGAGCCCTTCCCTTTGCTTTTGTTGGATTTCCTTTTAGTTGCTGTCAAAATTTCCCCAATGAGGAGATCATCATCCTTATTATCCACTGAAGTAGGAAAACTATTTTCTATATGAACCAAACCATTAGAGTTGTCATTATGGTTTATAAATAGTTCATCCGCACTAATCTCATCACCCGTACTAGTAGCTTTTGCTTTAGTAGTCACCTCTAGAGTTTTCCCCCTAGCAATATCTTCGATGACATTTTCTTTTCCACCCTCAACTGCATTCAATACTCTTTTCCCATCACTTGCTATAGCATTTTCCTCAGGCTGTTAATTAATGTTGTTGCATGGAATAGATTTATCAATCAATTCATTCTCTAAGTTCGTGATCTCTTCCCCTATTAGCTCCTCATAATCACCCTTTTGCAAAGTTTTACCCGTAGGGATCCATCTTTTACCTTGAGAAGTAAGTGAGGGCTTCTATTAGTATTGGACAAATATATTATCATCACAAAGAGATCCATCAAACCCAATCTCATAATAGGAATAGTTTTGGTAAACCATTGGAAAGATCCATGTTAATGCATATTCTAGCATACCCCAACCTCTTCCTATTCGTTGTATTATCATCCAAGCATAGAGGTTTACCTATGAAACTAGCTAGCATACATAATCCTTTTGTTGTCCAATATTCAGGAGGAACATTATAAAGATTTTCCCACATTGGAACCAACCTCTTTTCCTTACAATCAAACTGAAAGCCAGGCTACTAAGGCTACAAGAAAAGTGGTAAGTTTGCCACATGCCACGACCCTTCTTCCACAACCTTTGATGCTTAAGCTTTGGAAGAAAAGATGAACATTATATATTTGTTCAGCTATTATTGCCTAAACAAAACCTTTGTTTTTCCACGCTGATTGAGCCCATTTTTGAATGACAAGAATTATAGATCTTTTGTCCCAGAAAAAACCCTATAAAAGAGTTCTCTCGAGACTTAACACCTTCCCGCAGGACTTCCACATCAGGGGAGACAATGACATGACCATCTTTAGTTTTGGGAGGGCAGAAATGTAGAGAGAGATTTGTAGAGGAATCCCCTACCACTTGCATCCATGTTTTCCTCACAAACAATATAGTTAAAGAAGAAGGAGGTAAGGTCTAGGTTATGGTAGAAGAGAGCAAAGAGGATGATGCAGCTGAAGATTATGGCATAAAGGAAGATTGAAATGGTTGGTGTAATGGAGGAAGAGGATCAGATGCTACAGCATAGGTAAGGGGAGAGGGTAGAGGAGGAAAATACTCCCTAGGGTTGTTTTGTTTTATAGTGAATTGAGGAATTTGCATAGTCTGTATGGTGAGTAGCCCTTATCAGGTGGCTAAAAAGGAAAATGGCAGGAAGTAAAAGAGGAAAAGAAAAGGGCGGGAGAGAAAAAGGCAGGATAAAAGACTTTAACACCCTTGCCACAAAATAAGGGAATATTCAGATCTGAAGAAAAACTTGGGAGGGGCAAGAGAGTTTATGTGAGAAAAGAGAAGGAACAATGAAGTATGGTGATAGTAAGAGAACAGTAGAAGCTTAGAGAGTAGTTAGGAATGAAGAAGATTTGCAGAAGAGAAGTACAGAGGTTAAAGAGATGATGGAGAACTCTCTAACACATTAATAGTTGAATTTTGGTATAAAATAAGAGTGTAGTGCACTGAATGTGTTTGTTAACACTCAAACATGCATGCTTGGTGGTTGCGTTATATTTTGGAAAACAAAATAAAGTTAGAGATTTTTTTAGGACATTGTGTAGGCTTATTGCATGGTTTTTGTATTTTAACATCTTGAGTAGTAGCTCAACTTTAGGTTTTAAGCCTTTTAGGAAGAACCCAACCAGATATGCCTCGATCATTTGAAGCCTAACACATTTCTTGTTTAGAGTAGTTCCTTAAAGTCACATAGAGGATCCTCAAAAGCTTCTTCCCTGAACCTTTGGGTGAAGTCATGGTGGCCGCCAGGTACATGTTGCAAATAGGCCTGGAAAAAGTTGAAACCATTTTTTCACTTTCCCTACCATATGAACCCATGCAATCTCACCTTCATCTATGTGAGTGTGCGATCTGTTAGAAATTAAACATGGTTTATATGGATACAAGCATATATGAATCATAAAGGAGTTTAATTATACATTTGTCTAGAAGTTTGTATTTATGAATTTAGAGTATTCATGAATTTAGAGAATTCATGTATTTAGAGCATTATGTATTTAGATAATCTATATTAATTAATATGTTTCATGTATGTGACAGTCCAGTGTATTGTGGCTCTCTTTTGTTTCTTATATATACCCTGGTGGTATTGTCATTTGAGTATGTGAGGAAATTTAAGAAATTGAGAGTGATAATGATGAGAAACCAATTGTATCAAATTAGAAGAAAAGTTAACACAAACGTGTTTTTGTCATAAAATTATTGTTCTTATTATGTTTGAGTGAATTCTCACCACCAAATTTCCACAAAGTAGTATCAGAGCTAGAGTTCTAGAGATTTGGGTGAGAAAAAAATGGCCAACAACAATTTTGTCCCTTTTCAAGTATATCATCTCATTAAAGAAAATTATAGAACTTAGTGTATTCACATGAAAGCTTTACTTAGCTCTCAAGATGTATGAGAGATAGTTGACAAAGGATGCACGGAACCAAAAAATGAAGCTTCTTTAAATCAAGTTCAAAAAGATGCTTTAAGTAATACAAGGAAGAAGGATCAAAAGGCTATCACCATAATCCATCAAGCAATTGATGATGGAACGTTTGAGAAGATTTTTTAAGCATCCACTACTATGCAAACATGGCAGATCCTAAAGAACACTTTTAAAGGTGTTGATCAAGTTAAGAAAGTACGGCTTCAAACATACAGAGGTGGATATGGATCTTTATATATGAATGAATCTGAGTTAGTTATAGATTATTTCACAAGAGTTTCAAAAGTTGTAAACGACATTAAGAGATATGGCGAGAATGTGAATGATAGTTAAGTTGTTGAAAAGATCGTCCATTCCCTAAACGAAAAATTCAATTTTATCATTATAGATATTGATGAATCAAAAGATTTAAGTACGATGTCGGTCGATCAACTCATAGGTTCTTTACAAGCCTATAAAGAAAAACTTTTGAGAAAGAAGAAAGACTTTATGTAGTAGCAATTACAAACAAAGCTATAAATAAAAAGAAAGGAAGATAATCAAGAGAAAATTCAGTATGAACAAGGTCGAGGTCAAGGTCAAGGCCATGGATGTGGAAACTATCGAGGATGAGGAAGAGGAGTAAATTATGATTAAAAAAGAAATGAAGACGACAGTGGCAATCAACATTCTAATTCATCGTGAGGTTGTGGAAGACAAAGTTACTCAAATCCATATGGAAGATAGAATTATGATAGAAGGTATGAAAAAAGCTATGTTTAATGTTATAAATGTCATAAGTTTGGCCATTATTTATGGGAATGCAGAAATAGAGTTGAAGAAATGTCAATTTCATTAAGGAAGAGAACAAAACTAGCGATAGAATTATGATAAAAGGTATGATAAAAGCCATATTGAATGTTATAATTGTCATAAGTTTGGCCATTATTTATGGGAATGCAAAAATAGTGTAACATCCTATATCCCATGTTAAAGGTTAGAATCCTAGAATAGTGTCCGTGAGAGTTTAATGAGAAGTTAAAAAGTGCATTTCATGCTCATGCATAATATAGCATACACACACATGTGATTATTACTCATCACACACATTATACTAGTAACAGAGAGACTCCAGAAGACGTATAATTTTTGTACTTTTGGAGAGAAGAAATGGCTCAAAGGTTTGATAACTGAGACTGAAGGATTTAGATGTAGTTTTTGTATAATTCCTCATGTATATAGCGTGTTAGGTATACAGAGTTGTAAACTCTGATTAGCTTTGATAATGTACTTTTATGGATGTTTTATAAAGCTATAATGTACATATTCAGTTTTTATGAAATGAAATGAGGAACTTTTTTGGGTTTTCAAATAGTGTGATATTTATCTTATAAATGATGAAGCCATGATTAAGTTATTGTCGTGATTGCTCCAGCATCCCACTCTCGTGGGGTACGTATTCAGTACGTATTCAGATATCCCTCAGGATGTCAAGTATATGTCTTGTGAGAGTAGGGTGCTACAAATAGAGTTGAACAAATGTCAATTTCATTAAGGAAGAGAACAAAACTAGTGATCCAACCTTACTCTTGGCATGTAAAGCTGAATAAGCATTTGAAAGAAATATTTGGTACTTTGACAATGGTGCAAGTAACTAGATGTGTAGGTGTAGATAATTGTTTATGGAGCTTGATGAATTTGGTAATGATAATATTACCTTTAGAGATGCAAAAAAAATTTCGATGAAAGGGAAAGATAATATTATAATTTACCTAAAAAATGGAAAACATGAATTCATTTCCAATGTTTATTATGTGCCAGTACGAAAAATAATATTTTG
>JANVCL010000001.1:21085450-21098681 GCA_026546855.1 Erythroxylum incrassatum
CATTCGTCAACACCCGATGTAAAAAACTTAATGTATGTAAAATTTATACTTTAATATTAATTCTTAATAATTATCACTTCCTAATATAAAACATTGCCTCCTAATAAGACCAAATACAAGAAAGCATTGAGCGACAGTCTCAAAACGAACAAGTTGTTGATGAGAGTCAGACATATCTTAATTCAGTGGGTGGTAGGTACCGCCGTGGAAGGATCTTCGAGTTAGGTTCATTTGCAAACACGTATTATTCACAATCCTCCACATCCAGTACAGTAACATCTAGTAGACGGTCGACAACCAATGAAGTCAGTGAGCCTCGAAGCAGAGTGCAGACATTGTTTGAGTACATAGCTCAGCTACATAATGAGGTGGATGAGTTGAAGGGGAGAGGTAGCATCTCGGAACATCTACAACCACTAAGACAATAGTGTACTTGTAGTCATTTCATTCGAATTATAAACACTTATTATGTACAATTTAATGTTTTTATTATCAATTAAGATAATTCTTAACTTTATATCATCAATCAAATTTCTATTTAAACAAATTAAATATATAAACACATCAAAATATTATGTACAGATAATTTATAACTGTTGAAATTATGTATTAACCATAAGATCATGAAATAAAATTTAATGTTAGGATTTTAAAAAAATAAAAATATTTATCGATGTAAAATACAAGTACGTCAGTAAAATCTATTATATTTATCGACGAAACACAACAAACCGTCAGTAAAATCTATGATATTACTGATAAAACAAAGAATCACATTTGGTAATATTGACAGTCTATCGCCAACTTTACCGTCAGGATTTGCTGAACCATCAATATATTCGTCAACGGTTTAATCATAACCGTCAATAATGTTAGCGACCGAATAACCAATATCGTCTGCAAATATTCTAACGGGAATAAAACAGCCATAGGTAAATTTACCGATGATTACATAAAGTGTCCATTGGTAAATTTACCTACGACCATTTTTACGATGCCTTTTTTCGTCGGTTAATTCCATCGCTAATTTCTATTCTCAACGGAATCCAAAGGTTTTCCGTCAGTAATATCCGTCGCTAAATGACATTTTTCTTGTAGTGTTTTTATAGGTTATGATTCAATTTCAAAAGGTTACGAACTCTATAATCTAAGCACCAGGAGAGTTATTGTGAGTAGGAATATTGTTTTTGATAAAGAAGCTACATGGGATTGGAATGATCAAGAAGATTATACTTTCTTTCATTTTGTTGAAGAAAGCGATAATGGCAAGAATGAAGCACCTTAGGAGCCTATAACTTCACCATCTCCTAATCATAATGAATCACCTTCATCATCTTCAAAAGGAAGTCCTTCCATTGGATCCCGTGGTTGGAAAAGTTTGAGAGAGATTTATGATGAAACTGAGGAAGTAAATAATCTCATCTTGTTTTATCTCTTTGCAGATAGTGAACCAATTGATTTTGCATAAGCTAGTATGGATAAAAAATGGGTGAAAGCAATGAATGAAGAAATTCAAGCAATTAACAAGAACAATACTTAGGAACTTGTTGCTTTTCCAAAAGGCCAAAAAGAAATTGGAGTCAAATGGGTGTTCAAGAATAAAAAGACCACTAAAGGAGAATTGGAGAGATATAAAGCGAGATTAGTTGCAAAAGGCTACAGTTAACGTCGAGGTATAGACTATGAAGAGGTATTTGCTCCTGTTGCTCTCTTGGAGACCATAAGATTGATTATTTCGTTGGCAACTCAAAATAATGGAGGATTTATCGTATGGATGTCAAGTACGCTTTTCTGAATGGCTACTTAGAGGAGGATGTTTATGTAGAACAACCTCTTGGTTATGTTGCGAAAGACCAAGAAGACAAATCTTAAAGTTGAAGAAGGATTTATACAGTTTATATAAAGCAGGCTCTAAGAGCGTGGAATAGTAGCATTGACAAATACTTCCAAAAGAATGGCTATATGAAGTGTCCATATGAACATGCTCTTTACTCAAAAACTAACAAAATGGAGAAATTTTGCTTGTTTGTTTGTATGAGGATGATTTGAATTTTACAGTAAATAATTTAAACATGTTCTAAGAATTTAAGGAAGCAACGATTCGAGAATTCGAGATGACAGACATTGGGTTAATATCATATTATCTTGGCATTGAAATGGAGAAAATGTAGGAAGGTATTTTTCATTTCTTAAGAAAAATATGCTAAAGAAGTACTTAAGAAGTTCAAGATGATTGATTCCAAATCAATGACAACACTTGTCGAGACTGGAGTCAAGTTATCAAAATATGAAGAAGATGAAGTATCAATCCAACATATTTCAAAAGCTTGACTGGGAGTTTAAGATATCTAACTTGCACAAGGTCATTTATTCTCTTTGGTGTTAGACTAGTTAGTGATTTTATGGAATTCCCAACTGTTTCTTATTTGAAGGCAGCTAAAAGAATTCTCCATTATCTCAAAGGTATACTTGACTATAGGTTGTTCTATTTAGTTAGTGAAGATTATAAACTTCAAGGTTATTGTGATAGTGATTAGGTTGGAGATGTTGATGATCGTAAAAGCACTACTAGATTCATGTTTTTTATGGGTGATGATGCTTTTACCTGGATTTATAAAAACAACTCATTATGACCCTGTCTATTTGTGAAGTTGAATATGTTGCTATGACATCTTGTGCATATTATGCGATATGGTTAAGAAATTTGTTGAAAGAAATGGGATCGTGCAAAAGGAAGCAGTGATGATCAATAAGGATAACAAGTCAACTATTGCTTTGTCAAAAAATCTAGTGTTCCATGATCGGAGTAAGCATATTAATACAAGATCTCATTTCATTAGAGATTGCATTTCAAAAGAGGAGATCCATGTGAAGTATGTGAAAATAAAAGATCAAGTTGCGGATATGTTCACCTAGCCTCTCAAGGTTGGTGTGTTTTGTAGAATGAGAGCTTTACTTAGAGTTTGTAGAAAATCATGTTTAAGGGGGGGATGCTGGAAATTAAACATGATTTATATAGATACAAGCATACACAAATCATGGAGTTTAATTATACATTCATGTAGAAGTTTGCATTAATGAATTTAGAGTATTCATTAATTTAGATAATTCATGTATTTAGAGGATTCATATATTTAGATAATCTATATCAATTAATATGTTGCATGTATGTGAGAGTTCATTGTATTGTAGCCCTCTCTTGTCTCCTACATGTACCTTGGTGGTATTATCTTTCGAGTATGTAAAGAAACTTGAGAAATTGAAAGTGACAGTGGTGAAAAACAAATTGTATCAAGTTAAGAAGAAAAGCCAACCCAAGTGTGTTTTCCTCCTAAAATTATTGTTCTTATTATGTGAATTCTCACCACCAAATTTCCAACAACGATCCACCATAAAAAAATGTTCAATATTGTAGAATATCCAATTGTCGAGTTCAATTCCATCGAATAATAGAAGCTCCACTCGGTGGAAGCGATATAGGTTTATTGTTCTATAGAAAAATGCCCCCCACATTTCCCTCATCTCCACCATCTCTTGTCTCTACGGAGCCTGGGCATCCTGAACTTAAGTTGTGATTACAACATTTCTTTGAGTTGATTACTGCAACGCTTCCTTCATTCCTTTTACATCTTGACTCCTGATAGTGAGAGAATGATTTAGAGCGTGAAGGTTTAGGTAACATAATACCAATTAATAATAAAATAAGATGAGCAAACGGAAGCAGGTGTCAGAAGAGAAGATTTGATAGAATATATTTTGATTATATGTGTCCTAATATCCAACAACGGTAATAAATATACCTGTTAATAACAGTACAAGGAAAAAAGGAGATAGTAACAAAACTATTGTCCTCTCAACATGTGCCTTCATTCATTAAGTGATAATTTAACGTTTTGGGTAAAATTAAAGATGACATCGAAGTCTTCTTCTTCTTTATCCGAAACATAAACTCACCCAAGAAGAGCTTATATCAGACAGATAATCTTTTGTTTTCATTAAAGGTTCATTTTATAGGTCTTCCTTAATATGAAAAGTAATTTTCAAAAGGAAAGAGGCAAACTCATGATGGTAACGTCCAGCAGAGTAAGCAAATAGGTGAAATTTGAGAGTAAAGTAAAGAATCTATACCAAGTCTCTTGCAAATAATCTTTCATGATTGGACTGAGGTTAAGAATCTTCCTTCCAAGAGATTTGAGCACAAGTCTATTCTAAGAATCCTTTTCATTAGTTCCTTGGAGGTGTTGCTAGTGACATGCCGATGGAACAAGAATCATCATCATCTTTTTGACACTTTTTGAGTTACAAAAGATTGGAACATACCCAACCCTTCTTTTCTACAAATGGAATGCACTTTCCTTCATAATCTGTCCACCAGACATATGGGTTGCTCCTCTTTCTTCCTCTGGCTTCTCCCCATCTTTTATGTCATTTCCTCAAACGGTATGCTCTTCTTTATCTTTCTCGTGGATTTCATCGCACATTGACGTGCTTTATGTGCATGAAGCTGAAAGAATTTTATTCAGTTCTTCGACTTGGTTTAATAACTGTTGTGTGGACGAGATCGATTAATAGAACAAACTCTTTGGAGTATTTCTTTGGATGTAGGTTACTATTTGTTAATTTTAGGATGTAACTTGTCATTTTCAATTTTTGAGCGTGGGCCTCATTTTTGTAATATGGTTACGTGTCCAAATAAAAAACGTTGAATATTGCGTTGCCAAACCATTCCCATGTTGAATTACATGGCCTAGTTTATCATTCTTGCTATATTAACAAGATCTTCCTGTACCTACAGAGGTCATGACAATATCCACTGTTCTGCTTAATCAATTAAAATTACAAAATGGGTTAAGGAATAGCTTTCCATTTTCCTACATATAGTTAGTTGCTTTAATCTTATGCAACTGAAATAATCTACTGACTACAATAATTATACGGTCGTTTTTCTTCGGTGGTCGTCTTCATTCATAAAAAGTTTTTTAGTATATGAATTTGTTAATGGTGTGTTTCTTTATCCTGCAGCCGTTCTGGTAGTGCATGGTTTCACAGGAACATATGGGGTAAACTATGGTAGGATAGCAGATAATTTACCTTCACCACAAAGCGTGGCGACACTCCTGAAAGCTTGCAAGATAAAGAATATAAGAATCTACGATGCGGATCATGAGGTTCTCAAGGCCTTCAAAGGCTCAGGCATTGAAATCATAGTTGGACTTGGAAATGAGTACCTGAAGGACATAAGTATAGGCGAGGATCGTGCCATGAATTGGGTGAAAGAAAATGTGCAACCATTCCTGCCTGGAACTCGTATCGTTGGCATTGCCGTAGGGAATGAGATCTTGGGGGGTGCAGACCTCGAGTTATGGGAGGTTTTGTTGTCTGCTGCAATGAATGTTCACGCTGCACTTCAAAGACTAGACTTAGCTAAAAGAATTGAGGTTTCTAGCCCGCACTCTGAGGCTGTGTTTGCTAATTCGTACCCACCTTCTGCGTGTACATTCAGGGAAGATGTTCTTACATACATGAAGCCATTGCTGCAGTTCTTTTCACAGATTGGTTCACCTTTTTACATCAATGCCTATCCTTTTCTTGCCTACAAGAATGATCCTGAGCACATTGGCATTAACTATGCACTTTTCCAGAAAAATGCTGGAATTGTAGATACAAAGACTAATCTGCACTATTACAACATGTTTGAGGCTCAGGTTGATGCGGCTTATGCTGCCCTAGAGAAGGCTGGTTTTCCAAAGATGGAAGTTATAGTTTCTGAAACAGGTTGGGCTTCTCGCGGAGACGAAAACGAAGCAGGTGCTACCTTACAGAATGCAAAGATTTACAACAAAAATCTGCGCAAACGACTGATGAAAAAGAAGGGAACACCCTATAGACCAAAGGTGGTGGCGAGAGCCTATGTGTTTGCATTATTCAATGAGAATTTGAAGCCCGGTCCAACTTCAGAGAGGAACTTCGGGTTGTTTAAACCTGATGGAAGCATTGCGTATGATATTGGATTCACTGGACTAGCATCGTCCGCAGGGTCGTCCTCTTTCCATCCTTTCAAGGTATGGAGTTTCCTGGTTGTATCCGATCTCCCTATGATTCCGAGTTAATAAATAACAATTGTTGTTCATTTCTTGATTCCGCTCGAACTTACTGTCATTCTTTTCTGTTACTCAGAATTTAACTCATACGTTTCTTGGTCAATATTTGGCTTACAGTGCACTGGAGCTCAACATTGGCTAGCGTCTTCCTGTTCGTTACTCCCGACAAGTTGTCTTGCAGTTGTGCTACTAATTTTAGCTTCATGATATGATATGTAGGGTGTTCAAAGTTTGTCATGCCATCGTTCTTGAGTTGTCACACTAACTTATTTCCCAAGTCTTGGATCAAGAATAACTAACATTGATGATGGTCTTTTCATTCTAGCATCTTCAGTAATTTCCCATGTATCTCTGGTAACTGGATTTAATAAATGAAATGGAAAGGAGCAATTTGCGATACTCGCATCTTCTTCCTTCAATTAATTTTTCTATTCAGTCCACCAATCTTTGCTGTTCTTGGGTTAAAAAGAAATGATAAATCTATCTCCCGGCATTCTAGCTCCGTCTTTGATTCTATTTAGCTATGTAATGTATGATTATATCAAACAAAAAGTAATTTAAAGGCCCTATTATCTCATAGTCTCGGTGTGGTTCTAGTCCCAGTAAGATATATAAAGACGAGACAAGAGGATATTGCCCTCAAGGTAAAATCTAAGTCTTGTGCAAACTCATAGCTATTCTAAGAATAAGACGATACATAATATATTTTTCAACTGTTTGATATATTAATTTAAAGTTTGAATTTAATTATAAATTAAAATTTCCGAGCTAAGTTCCTTTGGGCCGGTCAATGTTGTCTTGATCCAGCTCTAATGTGACAGGTAAATCCAGTCCTGAAGCCGAGGCGCCAGTTCCAACTTAACTCTGCCTCTTATGTCTAAGCCCAGAAAGTGTCAAACAAGCACCGCATAGTTTCCAAGTCTCTTTTGACAATTCAACATTCTAATTAATGAGCAAGTCTCTTTTGTACGCTCTTAGTCTTCGCAATACGTGGGAATACACAAGTCACCTTTGTCAGCGATTGTGAAGTCTGGTAATGTGGAAGAAGTGAAAGCTTAGCATAAGGAAGAAACTTCTTTAGTTTTTGGGTTGACCCAAGGACTCTTCAAAGTCCATGAAACTTGGAAGCCCTCAAAGTCTAGTTTATGGACTTTTGAGACTTCCAATTGTGCAAATATGTGTAATATATGTATGTTCATATTAGCATTGGTCGATCGTCCTGTAAGTACCAGAAAAGTATAACTGTACACTTATATCAAATATTTTAATTTAATCATCACTGTCTCAATGATTGATTGATTGTTGTCATCAATTAGATACTGGTAGTTTATATGGAAAGCTTTTCCTAAACAAATTACTGTAAAATAGATATGGACTAACATTTAATAATCAGATTTTCGATGATTTGACTAAGAATTAGTACTTATTTATGCATTAGACTCACTAAGTCCAGAAAAAGAAATTAGGGTTTGCAGGTATGTTTAATATCTAAATTTACCAAGGAAATATTTATTTGGTAAGTCTTAATTCAAAATAGCATTAAATTATTAGGAGGATAACCCTCAAGAAATTTCTTAATACATTTTAATTTTATCTTGTAATCTTCATGTTATTTAACATTATATTCCCCGTTGCTAATCCTAAAACAGACAATGTGAAAGATATCTCTAGTTTATCATTACAAGCAAGTAATGATGATAACTGCATATTAAGCGCGGCCCAAAAGACGGTCGATTAATCTTTCCACTTCGCCTATTCAAGTCTCCATGAATATCACATAAAAGACCGCCATTCTTTGACTTCCGCGTGGGAAATGCAATTTGCTCCCTCGAGGCCCTATCTAATTTGACACAATCAACTTATGCATAAGCCTCCATAACACTATATATGTATAGACACCCTATGTGACCCAAGACACAAGTAAAATACAACGTCCCAAGATAAAGGAGATCTAAGAAGCAAGCAACAAGACACCCTTTTGAGAGAAAAAGTGAGATGGCAAGGTTTACGGTTATTGCTTTTGTCTCTGCCGTGATGGCGGTGTTGTTGGGATGTGCGGCTTCGCAAAAGGTGCATGTGGTGGGAGATAACGTAGGCTGGGCCGTACCACAAGGTGGTGCAACCGTGTACTCCAACTGGGCTAATGGCGAGACCTTTGCGGTTGGTGATATCTTAAGTAAGTCTTTCTCGTCTATTCAGTGGTCTTCGCTTTTTTAATGATCTTATAAATTCTTATACACCATGTTCATTGTTTTCAGCCTTCAACTTCCAAACCAATGAGCATGATGTTCTCCAAGTACAGAAAACATCTTTCAACGCATGCACTTCAACAGATGCTATCGGAGACGCAGTCACCACTGGCCCTACAAACATAACACTTGTCTCCGCCGGCGTTCACTACTACATTTGCACCATTGGCCGTCATTGCCTGTCCGGACAAAAGCTAGCCATTACAGTGTCATCAGGAGCTCCAGGAGCCACACCGCCAACTACATCACCGACTACACCACCACCAACCACTCCTTCTCCTACCTCTCCTTCACCGACTTCCGGCGAGGTTCCTTGTGCCCCTACCCCATCTCCAAGCTCCACTAATGAACCTAGCGGTTCGACTCCGACGGGACCAACGACCTCCACCACCCCTCCCACTCCTGGTTCATCAGCCTCTAACGTGTTGGCCAGTGCCTCGGTGTCCATGTTGGCTCTAACCATGGGCCTGCTGTTCTAAAGAGAGTACTAGTTGATCATATATATGCATTCTTTTGGAGTTATTTTTCATTTAATAAGATTTATTCCCAATTATTGTTCATAAGTTGGGAATTATTCACTGCTGTATGATAGATAAATACGTTTAGGTTATTGAGAAATTAAATCTTTAGTCATTATGATGACTATTTTTGATGTTACAGGTTTCTTCTATACAGTATACATCAATTCTTAGCTGCCAATTAGACACGTCTCTGATTGGTTGTAAAATACTGCCTATAATCCAATATCGATTACGTACAATATTGTCAAGACGATCAACGTCTTCTTCTTTTGCTACCTAATAATGAGATCACGCCATAATGCTAATAGTGCTACAGGCATTTATGTATTGTTTACTGAAGATTCCCCTGTGACATTTTAAGAAGAGGTGTTTAGACCAAAGAAATGAAATCGGAGATGAGAATAATCTCTTAATTAATTGCTGATTGTCCTATTGCAATACATCTAATCTGCCGCTTATAATTTTATTCAGTGGTTTTGGTGATACTAAACAAAATTTTGTCGTGATATTTGGAAAATCAATTACTTGTTGCCTTACGAGAAAGGTACACATTTGCTAACCACAATCAATGCCATAATCTTAATTTCTCTTCATATGCTTATTAGTAATTTTTTTCCTTATTGGTGTTTATTTATTAGTTTATGGTTGATATTTTACTTCGAAATTTGAATGATCATTCAATCAAATAGAGGTAATATATGTAGTTTTAAATAGAAATATCTGAGTGTTTTGGACGTTATATCTCTAATTTAGGAATTTAATACCTTTCATACTTCGCACCAATTTATATATAGTTATAGATCTATTGAAACGTACTGAGTTGTATATGCTTTTACTTTATCACGATACTTATTATTTTGTACCAAAAATATTATGTCTAAATTAATAATCTTCACCTATTTCCTATAAGGGCCTAATGTTCGTCTCTACTACAATACCAATAAAATCAGAGAAACTAACAGTTTATATTCTATCAAATAACAGGTTAACGAGCCTAGTGGAGATTGATTTTCGTGAGAGAGTTGAAGAAGATAATTAAAATGATTTGAAAACCCAAGTAAGGAGGTTCAAATTATGTTGGATGTAGCAGGTGGTCAATCCGAAGCAGGAATAGGCTACACTTGTTTATTACTCCAAAAAGAAAGCGTGTGAAATTAATACGTAGAAATTTATGAGTATTGAGATGGTTGATTAGTCTCTGCCCCCAAAATTAATACGTAGAAATTTATGTGGCTCCAATGAGATGGTTGATTAGTCTCTGCCCCCATAATTAATACGTAGAAATTTATGTCACAGCCAAAATTTCAACTTTGGCCGTCAGGCATTGAACCCAAGTCCTGTCATTGGGGCTGTCCCAGTAGGACAATTTGCTTCGCGGAAACTGTAACTAATTAGACTAAATCAACTCTGTTCATCCTCAGTAACTATATGTGGATATCCCATATGTCACAAAGGCTTAACACAAATAATATCTCGCATCCACAAACAAAGGAAGAAAGGACACTTTTGGTGGAGAAGTAGGAAAACAAAGCGAAAGAGAGAGAGATGGCAA
Organism: Erythroxylum incrassatum; assembly: GCA_026546855.1. Lineage (NCBI taxonomy): Eukaryota > Viridiplantae > Streptophyta > Magnoliopsida > Malpighiales > Erythroxylaceae > Erythroxylum > Erythroxylum incrassatum. The sequence goes on from JANVCL010000001.1 coordinate 21,095,874, forward strand.
GGTGTGTAAGTGTAGCTTTAGACTTTGTCATGGTGGCGTTGTTGCGATTTGTGGTGGCTCAAATGGTGGACCATCGCACGAGGAGGTACAGCTGTATAATTAAGGAGCTTTATTATGTTCCTTTATGGCATATGGCTAATTAATTAATTACAGTTTAGTGATATATAACTTAAAAATATTTTCTATCTATCTATCTATCTATCTATATATATGTATATTATAAAGGCCATTAAATAAATGTACAATGGAAGTGAAAATATGATGGGATTATAATTATGATATTCGTATTGAATTTATGCATTATTCTTAAATTATTCCTAACAATCATTTTAATAAGATTAGATATTAATAAAGCATAAAAAGATTAGGACACATTATATTTTTTCTTCATAAAAGAAATAGTCGATCATATAGATTAAAGCATAGAAATATTTAAACGAATATGTAGGTGCTTGTTAGATGATGACTTGTTTGCAAAGATAGACAATGACCCTGTTTGGCAATCAGCTGGTTGCATTAGCTGATAGTTAATTATATCAACTGATTTGAAAAAATGATTGCATTAGTTGTTTGTCATTTAATGTTTGGTAAAATTAACTGTTTAGTATTAGCTACTTATGTATAAAATGACTTATAAGGATATGACTTTAAAAAATATATAAAGGTATGAATATTATATATCTTAGTATTTCGTTGAATATTCTTATAGAAATTTAAATTTTAGATATTAAATTCTACAAAAATTAAGTTTATAACTCTAATAAAAATATAGAATATAATAATAATAACAACAACAACAACAACAACAACAACAACAACAACAACAACAACAACAACAACAACAATAATAATAATAATAATAATAATAATAATGATATTTTGGTCTTTTTGTAGGTTATTCCTTTGTCATTCCAATTTTATATTTTCAAACCAAACATTGACATAGATATTCTTTATCTATTTCATTCCTTGAACCTAACAAAGTAATACCCATTCTATTATATTCCTCATCTTTTCTATTCCTAAGAATAATTATTCTATTCCTTGTCTATTTCATTCCTTAAACTAAACAGGCCATTAAAGAAGCATGAACCAACATCAATGGTCTTATGGCCCTCTTTTTTGCTCGTATGAAACTTATTTTGATGATGTTTCTCATAAACACATGTTTCACATAATTTCCTAGCCCGTTTTAGAATAGGAAACCAGAAATCATCTCCTTTTTTTAAAATGAATACAAGCCAATAAATTTAAAATGACAATCTATTATGTCAAACCATGCAATCATCAGATAATACTGTCAATGTATTAACACTCAATTTCGGTAAATAAAATAGAAAACATTTATTTCCAGCCACTTTAATTGAGTACACTAAGTTTATGTTTCTTTTATAAATTTTTTTTTGCATTCATCGACATTAAACACCACATAATACCCTCTGCTCATTCACTAACCTAAGCTAAGTAAATTTTAAGCCAAACAGGCAACATATATGACATTATGAAAGAGCTTCCTTACAAAACTTGATATTATTATTATAGTGCTCATGCCACGTACTTGAACATAGTTATTTATGGAATTTTACCTATTTTTTTTACGAATTCAACAAATAAATTGTTAGGATATATTTTACATATATCTTATTTTATTTTGTCATTTTAAATTGGACATAGAAGATAATTAGAATATGAGATTGCATCTAGGGTAGTATGAAGAAGTCTATCTCAATTATGTCTCCTATCTTCAGTGGAAGTGTTCAGCTACGTTTTGTTGTCTCCTTGGTGAGTAACGAGTCTAGTGGCTTGCATAAGTGGAAGTGTTCAGCTGTGTTTGTTGTCTCCTTGGTGATTAAGGAGTCTAGTGGTTTACATATGTGGAAGAGTTCAGGTGTGTTCGTTGACTGTCGTCTTAGTGTTGTTGTAGTTATTGCGTGAGTCACTAGTGAATAGGTTTGGTTGTTGCGCTGACTGCGTATGGGTAAAAAGGCTGCAATTTTTCCCACTGTGAATAACTTCTGATAAGTAGTTCATGTATGAATGGGAGTTGTAGATTTTCTGTGTCTTTGAAGAAGGTTACTGGTTGCGACACATAGGAGAATAATTGTTGATGGATGCGTGATTTATGGGTGCAGTAACTTGGTTCCATTGTTGAATAATTTCATATCTGGGAAGTTGTCTTTCTCTGTTTTATTTATTATTGTTTTTGAGTGAAAATAGTTAGACAAATCCTTTGACGAGGTTAACACGAGTTGGTCATGTTATCAGGTGTGAAAATCTTTCATGGCTAGTTAGGTTGTGGGATAGTTACATAAATTGAGTGGTATTTTGTTAGATCAATCCTGTAATTTTGTTGAACTATAGTGAAAGCGATTAATCTGGGTGAGGGCCCTGCAAACGTAGACAGAGTGTGCCGAACTGCGTTACCAAATTTTAGTGTCTTTATTATTTTACGTTTGTGAGATTTTACTCTATTTGTGTGAAGAATAATTTGGAAAGTCTGCGACTTAATTAACCACTTTGATTTTTTAATTGGTATCAGAGAGCGGTCACCGAATCAGAACTTTGTAGCAAGTTGGTGTAGATCCTAGATTCCGAGACATGGCTATAAGGGAAGGTGCATCAATTACCAGACCACCATTATTGGACAGTTCTAATTACCCAGCATGGAAATCCCATATGAAAGTCTTTATTCAAGCTCAGGGGACGAGAGCTTGTGTAACATCCCGTCCCTAAAGGAAGGGCTAGGACCCGATCTGGTACTTGTGACCTCAATGAGAGACACAGGATATGCATTAGTTTGGCATGCAT
>JANVCL010000001.1:21151192-21172072 GCA_026546855.1 Erythroxylum incrassatum
TATTTAAGGCTCGTTTGATTTAACTTTTTTTATTTTTCGTTTTTATGTGTGTAATTATTAAATATTAATATAATTATATTTTATTATTAATAATAGGGATAATTACCGACCAAATTTTCATTAATTTTTTAATTATAACTCGAACTTTAAAAAGTAACAACAAAATATTTAAATTTTTAATTTTTTTATTCTAACAAAAAAAGGACAATAAAATACTTAAATTTTTAATTTTCTTCAATTCTAGCCCGACATTATATGTTGTTCTCTCGATGCCTTTAGCCTTTTATTTTTAGTTTATTTTTTTGACGTTCCAAACTACTCTCGCATTACAGCAGAATGCACCATTGAGCTCTTCGTTTTTAGTTCGTTCTCCTAATATCCTTAATATGAAGGCGTTAGAGTTTGCGTAATCTAAAAATTAAAGGGTGAGAATGTCGAGAGAATAAATTAAAAACAAAGGAAAAAATTGAAATTAAAGCGTAAGGTTGTTAAGGGTGCGTAATTTGATTTAGGTCTTTTTAAACAATGACGTCGTTTTAATTATGTGATTAAATGATGTCGTTTTATTAATCTTTCATTTGTTGTGTTAATTTTGACTTACATGTATTAAAAGTTAAGGTTTTTAAAATACAAGGCAAGTCATGTCAGAAAATTTAACGAAAACACTAACGTTGGGTTATAATTAAAAACATTGAAAGTTTGAGCATTTTATTGCTATTTTTGAAGTTTGGGTTATAATCGAAAAAATTAAAAATTTGAACATTTTATTACTATATTTTAAATTTCAGGCTATAATTAAAAAATTAACAAAAATTTGAGGTTTTTTTGTAATTAACTCTTAGTAATAAGATAAAATTTAAAGATCAGTTATTTTTAATTTAATTTTTATATAATATTTATTGATAATTATCAATAAATATTATTTTATTTTATTAAAATAAATAATTTAAAAATCAATATTTAATTTAATTATTAATCAAAATTTTATGTGAAATTTATATATTTTGAAAATATTTTAGATTTAATTATATTATATTATTAAATTATTCATAATTTTATTAATTAAATATGATATTGAATTAAATTATTCATAATTTTTATTAATAATTAAAACAAAAATAAAAATCATTTTTGTGATTTTTATAAATTTTGTATGTTATGTTGCATAGGATATCATAAATTCTTTGCACACGATAGATCAACTGGAATAGGTGAAAACTAAATTCGTTGTGTGGGTGAGCTCCATTGGGTAAGAGTTGGGGGATTTTGGACATTTTAGGCAACAATGATTTGCCCCATTAGAAATGCTAATTCTGAATGATGCAGTTGCCCAATTTTAAATTGCAAGTTGGTAAGTAATTCCAATCGCTAAAAGCTGTGCTTTAAGAAATTGATAATAAAAATGACATTAATTTGCTTTACATAATTGAAATTGATTACTTAGAACTGTCCTTTTTAATTTATAAATATTTTACACTTTAATAAATACGTAAATAAATTTTTTAATAAATTAAGATTTGATATGAAAATAATTTATATTCATAATATATAAAATTATTTCAATCCCTGCTACACTCAAATATTACAACTTTCTCTATAAATTATAATTTTTTAACACACCGTTGATCTTTTCTATATTCACTATATAATTATAAAGATATTAGTATTTTTAGCTAATATTATAAAATTAAATTATATGTCTATAGGATATTTAACTTACTAATTCTATATAAATTGTATAATAATTGGTGAAAGAAATATAAATAAAAAACATTTATTAAATAAAAATATTATATGACTATATTAGTAAAAATAATAGTTACATGTTATATTAACAAAGTTCAAATTAAAGACTTTAACCTTTTCACATATTTAACAATATGCGTATTTAATAAATTATAATTATTTAACTTCTTCCCTATAACATCTCTTTTAAAATTATAAGAAACTGAACGAATTTCATATTTTTACAATATCCAATTAAAGAAGAAACAATTTTCACAAAAGTTCGAAAGTGTGAGAATTGGTAATCAGTTAACATCTAAAAGGCCAAATTTCGCAGTCGCACAATTGTGTTATAGATTTTCCCATTTGAGGACCCCATTAATACCCATATGTTTCCAATTTCAAAGTTGAAACTTTTGATTTTCCTTATACCTAAAAAATTTAAGTAGGTGGGGAGGATTGATTGGTGGCATATTTTAAAGAAAGTTGAATACTGCAAACTGCAACAGCTGGGACTACACGTACACCTGGTTAGGACATAGGAATTTTCTTCGCAAATCAGAAAATGCCTTCAAGTAATCCATGGCACAAATGAATTGGTAAGGGAGTCTTTTTTAATTTAAGTAAGATCGTAGGTTTAAATCTTTTTTTTATATATGTGATCGTTTAAAATTTAAAATTAGAGCTTTATTCTCTACTAGAAGCCTATCCGATTCAATCAAGAATTTAACTATTCACCGAGTCGAGGGATGAAGTCAAAACCTACTGAGCGATGAAGTCAAAACCATCTCCTCGGAGAGAATGGATTTTGGGGATGAGGCTCAAGGTTTAAGTAATTAGGTAGTGAGCAAGCTGACGAGATTGTTCATCTCCTTTCAACTTTTTCTCTTTTATGTCACATACCAGAAAGAATATTATAATCATCGGAGAACACGTAGTCAGAAAGGGACATCATCTAATTTTTGTTCACATTGGGTTTTTACTTTTTTATGCGTTGGGAAAGTTACAAGGGTCGGTGGCCGCAGAAACATAAACACGGCGATGGTTTTTGTCGGATCAAATCAAAGATACTGATAACAATAAGGCATTCCAAAATATCTTTTCATTTATTACCATGAAGGATAAAGATGCCTTTTTCCTGGTTTAGTTCATTCTTACTTTTTATGATTTATTATATTCTATTAAATAAACATAAACTCCTTAGTTTTTTAAAATAAAAAAGAAATATGTACAATCATTTAATAAATTATGATAATTTTTAAAGAAAATTTAAGTTTTTAATCAAATTATAAAGAAAATATGTTTCTTTGAAATAATAATAATTATTATTATTATTAATCATATCAGCATCATCTTTCTCTGCCCTTTTCCATTTTGTACTTAGTTGGCTCTATACTCTTTCGGGTAAATACATGAGATAAAGAACTTGATCATTCATTTCGGGAAGTGCGAAGGCTAACAATGAGATCTTGAAAGCTATTGAAGCAGACTACTAGATAGGTGGTCAAAGAGATTGACAAGATGATAGTACAGTCCCTTGTTACCAATAATCTTGGCAACGATTAAGACTCATAAAAAAAAAACTGTAAGACTGCAGACATTACCCTCAATTCTTGTTTTACCACGGCTATCTATCATTTTTTGGCATCTGTAATTGCACATCACAGCAATGCTAGCAACATACTGTATGGTCGGGACATCTATCCTTTCTTTGGTACTTGCTGTTTCCACCTGGCAAAAGGGCCTTAGCCATGCGATAACAATTCTCCAGCCACTGCCACTTACACGCAATACTAACACCTTTATAAAACAATCTTTAGCCACATGTATCTCCAACCGAAGCAGCAAGCCCATGCCCAAGCTATCTTTATCAAGCAAATATGCAGCAACAATCGGAGCACGTGAGTCTCAACGCCTCCACCGCATCAGCCATCACCACATATAGCATTAAGAAAGAAAGGCTAAGAGACAGGAAAGTGGGAGAGATGGTAGCAGATCAAAGAGTGGAGGTACCCTACATGGCCTCCTTGGCTCACACAATGAATGCTTTGATTGCCAACCAAGTGGTCGCCTTGCCAGTGGCTGCACCACCAAGACAGTGGATTGGTGCTGGTGGGTCAATGATCATGGAGTCTGATAAGCATACAGGAGTAGTAAGGAAGCACTACATAGGGATGGTTACTATGCTAGATATCTTGGCACAAATTGCTGGTGATGATCAAATGAATGGTGGCGATGAAATGTCTGATCTTGACAGGAAGATGTCCGTCCCTGTGTCTTCCATCATTGGACATTGTCTCGAGGGCCTTAACATGTGGACACTGAACCCCAACACTAGGTGTGCCTTGTCTCTCATACGTTTCGATTTAACTTTAGTACTCAATCGATATAAATTCACGTTCACTCTATTAACAATTGTCTTGCTCTCAATTTCAAACCTGCAGCATCTTAGACTGTATGGAAGTGTTCAGCAAAGGAATCCATAGGGCTTTGGTACCTGTAGACGGCAACATGGAGAACGTCTCAGGAGTTGAGCTTGTAGAGTTGGCTTCCAGCTACCGAATGCTTACGCAATTGGACTTGCTGAAGTTCTTGAGGGATAATGCTTCTGACATCCAAGGTATATTATCAAGGAATGTGTGGGAAATAGGAGCCGTCAACGAGACTGTTTTCGGAATTACCGATCACACAAAGGTCATTGATGCCATTAAGTGCATGAGAGCTGCTTTGCTCAATGCAGTTCCTATAGTTGTGGCCATGAATTCCCAAGAGGATGATTCCAAGCAGCTTATAAATGTACCCGTCTCCTCATTCCCTTTCTTTTTGACCTCTCATCTTATGTTCACTCTCACTAATCAAACTCTCCAAGCCAGTCAATTAACCCTTTCTGTTATTTGATGTTTAACAGGGTAAGGGCAGGAAGCTAATAGGGACATTTTCTGCAACAGACTTGAGAGGATGCCATTTATCTTCATTGCAAACGTGGTTACCTTTAACAGCCCTGGAATTCACAGAGCACATAGCGGCTGCACCAATACATGTAGCTCCCTCTTCTACCAATGTTTCACCTAGGGAAATCGTAACCTGCTATCCTGACTCGCCTCTTGGTGAAGTGATTGACATGGTTGTTTGCAAACATGTTCAGATTTTGGGTCATGGATCGCCAACGCCTCCTCCTTGGACTTGTTTCTCTTACAGACATAATCAAAGTCATAAGGGCCTCACTTGTGGATCCTATGTAATGTGAAGTGGGCCATTGTATTGTATATAAGTTTGTGGACTTGTCGTAGCAGTGTGGCAGAAATTTCTGTGCAGTTTTAACCATAGTTCGTTTCTTGATAGTATGGTGTGCTACTGCTAACTTCTAATAATGGAAATTACTAGTATTCTTTCTTTTGATAGAAAACTACAAAATCCATTTCATTAAAATAACATCAGGTTATAGGCAATGATAATCATAGAAACAAGTGACTTTGAGATGCATGAGTACCGACTCTTTTGCTTCGAAGAGAAGAAACAAGACTCGTAGGATGTAAAAAAAAAGGCACAAAGGAAAATTCTACTGCCAGCTAATATGAATTTATATAAAATATCAATTTATTTCATAAATTTATTCATAGTATCAGAGCTACATGCCCAACGTCAATGGATCCTAACTTTGGCTCATCAACTAGTAGCCAAAATGCTTCATAATCTTCCACCCTTTTTCTTGATTTTCTCATCTTAATAAAGACCCTAAACTTTAATCTTCCTATTAAGCTTGATAGGCAGAACTTTATCAATTAGAGAGTGCAAGTACTTGAGCCATGAGAGCTTTTGAACTTGAAAGTTTTGTCACCACTGCACCTTCTCCTCAGTTCATCATCACAGACATAGATCAAGCCACCGAAAACCCAGATTACAAAGCATGGCAAAGAACAAATTATTTGTTACTATGTTGGCTACTTTCAACAATCGGAGAAGAAGTGATCGGGCAGGTAAACCATTCTAACTCATCCTATTATGTTTGGCAAATCTTGAAGAGTCTTTATGCTCAAACTTCCATGGTTAGAGTATTGCAACTCAAATATCAACTCTCAATAGTTAAAAAGGGATCACACACTATATATGAATATATACAAAAAGTTAAAACTACAGGAGATTCACTCCAAGATGTAGGACATGTCATTACAGAATATGAACTTACATTAAGTGCCCTCAATGGTATTGGTCATGAATATGATCTTGTTGTGGTTTATTTAATGCACTCCGAGAAAGCTTCAACTCTACAAGAAGTACAATACTCTCTCATGATGCATGCAACAAAGATAGAACAGTTAAATACAATTGTTCAAGCAGATATTTCATCACCTGCTGCCAACTTTGCAATTTACAATAGCAATAACTAGAATCGAAAAAATGGAGGTGGAAGAGGTGGATTTAGAGGAAGAGGAAGTCGTGGAAAAGTAGGTAGATGGAATGGGAATCGAGTTTTCTATCAGCTTTGCCATAAGCTTGGACACGAAGCACTAAAATGTCACAAACAGTTGGACATATCGTGGTAAGGTAATACTACACAGTTATGGAAACAAAACAACTTCACTCATCAAACTATATAGGGCAATGCACAAAGTTACCCTCAATCTTACTTGGCCCTCAATCAATAAGGTACCCCTCTTCTGAAGCAGTCAATGACAATACATGGTTTGTAGATAGTGGGGCTACAAATCATGTAACAACATATCTTAACAATCTTTCAATCCGCTCAGAGTGTGGTGGCAAAGACCAACTTACTATTGGTAATGGTAATTCTCTCCCTATTGCTAATGTATACTCATCTCACATACTTTTCCAAGACAATATACACACACCTCTTGCATTTAAACAAATCCTGCATGTTTCAATATGATCAAAAATCTACTAAGCATATCTAAACTTACCAAAGCTGACAAGAGTTTACTGATGTTAATTGTTTGTTTAAGGACAAGGTAACATGGAAGGTTTTGCTTAAGGGAGTGCTTTGAGATGACCTATATAGTCTTGAAGCTACCAATCCACAAAACGAAACCAGGCTAGTCATATAAACACATTATGTTCATAAGTTTAGTGATTCTCGTTTCTCAAAATACATAAATTTTTCCTTTTCAAATGATAGCCACTATGAGGCAAATTTAGCACAAAAGAATGTTGATGTTTGGCATGCCAAACTAGGACACCCTTCCAACAGTATATTGAAACAAATTTTGAGTTCAATATTAATCTAAACAATTTCTCCTACTGTGATGCTTGTAAGTAAGGAAAATTGCATAAATTACCTTTCAAACACATGACATAATAGCTCAAAATCTATTAGATATCATATTTTCAGACATTTAGGGATCCTCTCCATATCTCTCAACTGAAGGACTTAAATACTACCTCATTTTTGTTGATGCTTGAAACACGTTTACCTAGTTTTATCCCCTAAAATTAAAATCAAACACACTGTTAGTTTTTATTAAATTCAAAGCTAATATTGAACTTCAATTGAAAAGAAAGATCAAAGCGCTTCACACTAACATGTGAGGGGAATACAAATTCCTATTACCTTACCTCACACAACATGGGATAGCTCCACGTTTTAGCTATCCTCATACTCAACAACAAAATGGTGTTTTTGAAAAGAAACATCGATATATCACTGAAATAGGCCTAACTCTCTTATCCTATGCTCACATGCCCCTTACCGATTGGCTTGAAGTCTTCTATACAACTACCTACCTCATCAATAAACTTTCATATCCAAGACTCAAGAATATCTCACCATTTAAGAAGTTGTATAATAAACCACTAAACTATTTCGATCTTAAAACATGTGGTTGTAGTTGTTTTCCTTATCTCAGATATTATTCTCACCTTAAATTTGACTTTCATACTACCAAGTGTGTTTTTCTTAGATACAATTCAATGCACTAGGGCTATAAATGTTTAAATAATCAAGACAAGATCTTCATCTCTCGCTATACAGAATTCAATGAGGAAGAATTTCCATTTCCTTGAATTTTTCCTACACACTCAAATAAAAATGTAACTGCACTAAGTCTTCCTATATCCACCCTAATCTTAGCTTCATCTTATCAAAAGGCAATCTCAAATCACTCCTCTGAAGCAGAATGTTTTCAGTCACCAGAATCCTCCACAAACAAATAGGTAAGCTCTCAAAATCCTTGTTTACCATCACATATAACCACACCAAACACTATACACCTACTAAACAACCAAAGCACCCCACCCACTCCTATTTTGCCCACTATATCAAACATTGAACCTAACCCAATTTTACCATTAACACAAAACACTCACCCTATGCAAACTCGGTCTAAGAGTGATATTTTTAGGCCAAAACTTTATTTTATTACTTTTGTTTCTACCCTACATACTAAACCCACAAGAGCATTAAAAGCTTTAAAGGATCATGTATGGTTTCAAGCTATGCAAGATGATTTCATGCTTTACAACAAAACATTGCATGGACACTTATTCATTATGAGCCTACTATGTGCATTCTTCGTACAAAATGGGTGTTTCAGACTAAGTACAACGTTGATAGAATTATTTTTAAATATAAGGCCTATCTTTTTTAGAGACTTTCAGTCTGGTTATTAAAGCCTCAATAATTAAAGTGGTTATGTCATATGTTGTTTCCTATCACTGGGATATCCAGCAAGTTGACATCAATATTGCTTTTTTGAATGGTGATTTGTAGGAAACTATATACATCAATCAACCCCAAGGATTTGAAAGCAAAACACAGCCACATCATGTCTGCAAGTTAACTAAGGCCCTCTATGGTTTAAAGTAAGCCCCTAAGGCTTGGTTCCATAAACTTAAACATGCATTACATCAGTGGGCCTTTCTTAATTCCAAGTCAAATAGTTCTCTATTCTATTCACACAATCAGGGAGTCTTTACAATACTACTGGTCTACGTGGATGATATACTAATCATAGGAAACTCATCTTAAGAAATTCACATAGTCATCAATCAATTACATTCTCAGTTTGCATTAAAAACACTTGGAAGCATAAATCATTTTCTTGGTTTTGAGGCTTACCGAAATAACAATGGCTTATACCTTTCATAAAACCACTATATCCAAGATTTTCTTACCAAAGCCAACATGTCCTCATGTAAGCCTTGCTCCACTCCAATCACCACAACAACCAAACTATCACTTCATGATGGCATACCTTTTGAGCATTCAACTCTCCATTGTAGTATTGTAGGAGCACTTCAGTACCTATGTAATACAATACCAGACATAAGCTTCATTGAAACCAAACTAAGCCAATTCTTAGCAAATCCTCTCAATACTCATTAGATTGCTTATAAACAAGTACTATGTTACTTGAAGGGCACTTAAAGTTTGGGATTGCTTTTTCATCCTTCGTCTACACCTCTGGATCTTCAAGCCTATAGTGATTTCGACTGGGCCAACTCTCTAAATGACAGGAAGTCTACCACTGATGATTGTGTCTTCCTGGGGGAAAACCTTGTCTTCTAAATCTCCAAAAAGCAATCCACAGTAGCTTGGTCAAATATCGAAGCTGAATACCAATCTCTCTCATAAGTGTCTACTGAACTTCTATGGCTCACATCGTTACTCTATAAGTTGATCTTTTCTCTTCCTCACAAATAGACTTTGTGGTGTAATAATAACGAAGCTCAATCATTAACTCAAAATCTATTTTTTCCACCTATGAACAAAACACTTAGAGGTAGATATGCACTTCATCAGGAATAAGGTAGAAAATGGATCTTTGGAAATCTAGTATATGAGTACTACTGAGCAGCTTGTCGATATCCTCACAAAGCCTCTCACTTCAATAAGATTCAATCATTTAGTCTCCAAACTAAACCTAGTTCAAAGTCGTTGGTTTTGTTTGAGTGGGGTTGTAAGAAAAGAAGGCATAAAGGGCACAAAGGTAAATTCAATTGCTAGCTAATATAAGCTATCACACATTTTTTGTTTCAACAAAATTCATCACAACCATTGTTTTATTTATGTTATTATTGTATTATTCATAGCCATTGACCAAATGTATATATAAACAGTTATGAAGATGAAATAAAATAACAATTCCTTTCATAAATCTTTTTCAAAGCATACTCAAACTTCAAAAGGAGATTACTCAACTGAAAACCAAAGAAATAACATATGTCTTTGGCAGTTCCCATTCTGCCTATGATAATTGAACTTCCTGCAAGTAGATACTTATGTTCATTTCACAAGTCTCATATGACTCTACTTACGTATACTATGAGAGTTTCCTTGGAAAGCTGGGTTTGGTCTACTAGTGGGCATTGACTCCCTTTTTGTCCTCAGTTTCTCTTGAGAATATAATGACTTGCTAAGTCATAAATGTTTACATGCACTGATCAAGGAGTATTTCTTTTCAATTATTAAAAATTTTGGTTCAACTAAATGTTTATATGTCTCTCTTTTCTGGTGTAGAGTAAGTTTGATTTTCCTTTCCTTTTCATGAAAAGGGGTGGATGATTGAGCAAATATTATAACCAACTCCTATTCCCTTAGAAGAAACATAGGGTCGATGGTTTCCTTACAATTTATCTTTTCTTTCTCTCTCTTTCTTTGTTCTTTTTCTCTAAGGGAATAAATAACGTTATAGCCAATGCTCATCTCTCCTATTCCCCATCTTTAACTGCATACCACCACTTTGCTTCTCTACAGCTTCTCAATGTTCTCTGTTAATATTTCAAAGTAAGCTTGCACAAATAAACATGAATTATTAATGAATTCCTTCATAATACATTTCCTTACAAATATTTGACAACTTCTCAAGCAATGAATGACAAAAAGTAGATTAATGCATATCATTATAACGAATTTTCTTCTTTTTGGCAGGGTGTGGTAGCACTATAATTGGAACTCTTTGGGAATGACAGTTGTTCGATTTCAAAGGCTAATATAATACAATACATTAATGATTATAATTGCTAAAATTCTATTCAAAATTAAAGCAGTTGAACAGAAAAGTAAAGACAATGAAAATGAAGGATTATTAGATGTAAAAGTTTGGTAAAATGGTATGGAAAAGCTTAATAGGTAAAAGAAACTGCAACGTGCATTTGACGAATTCTTATATACTCCTATGATTTTGTCAATAAAATTTGAAAGTTGAAAAGGTTGCTTGTCAATACCATGCTTGTCCTGCAAAACAAATAGAGGAAGGGAGAGAGAGGGAAAAGAAAAGTAAAAGATGAAACAGGATGAAATTAAAGAGTATAATTGATTCTATTTAAATAATAAAAATATTTTAAATTAGAAAAGTCTTTTTAAAATGATAAGTAAACTGTTATAATTTTATTTCCGTTAGAAATTTATTAATTATCAAATTTGAAAATTAAAGTTAAGAAAATTAAAATTTGACTGTTAATTCAATAAATGATCTATTTAAGGGAATTGAAGTTAAATGATGAAGATGACTCTTTATTGGTGTAGGTAGAGTTCATATGGAACTTATGATAAGGAGGTCCAATAAGATCACTATACAATTAGGTTTCTTATTATTTGTTTAGGTAAGTTTTATGAATGTGTAGTTTTCTTTGATTTGTTAAGCTTGTAGCTTTATAATATATAGTACTTGAGGAAAATCTTATTCAAGTAATAGTTAATGGCCTTGGAAAATTATATTGCTTATTTGTTCATAGTTTAGAATAGCAGATTGACCTCGTTTCTTATGATGATTTGTTTGGATTACTATTCAGTGAAAAAGAAAATTTGTCTAAAGATGTATCATTAAAGGAAGTCATGTAACCAACAACCTATTATGCCAATACTCAACAATCTTTTTCTTCTAATTCTGGTGGTAGAAAACAGAATTCTACACGCTCAGGTTGTGGTGGTCAAAATCATGGTAGAGAACGAAATACCTATTTAACCATTTTATATAATGCTCCATTTACACAATATTCTAATCATCAAATAGTTATTAGTTCGTAAGGATCATCAATTGTGTTCTTAACCTGTGTTTATCATACTTGAGGTAGTCAAGATCATCTACCCTAACAATGTAAAACTCCAATGTTCAATCAACAATAACCACACACCTATAGACTGAATGCCAATTTGGCTACACCTAACCCCTTATCGAAGCATCAATGGATTATAAACACTAAGCCAATGCATCATCTTACACTTAATATTGAAAATCTTACATCACATCATGAGTATCAAAGCCCTATGATGTCCAAATTAGTAATGGTGAAATAATTCCAATCTCTAATGTTGGCTCTTTTTATTGTTACTATTCAATTGTGCTTTTCACTTATATGATATTTTACATGTTCCACAATCTTTCAACAACTTGCTTTCAGTTTATTCTCTTACAAAAACGAATAATGTGTCTATTGAATTTTTCCTAACCATTTGTGATTAAGGATATCTGCATAAAGGAACCACTGCATATCAATCGGAATGATTATAAGTTATATACTATGCTACTTGAACCCATTCATTAACCAAGATCTCATATTCATGCTCATTCTTGGGCTCTCTCTACGTGGCACTCAAGACTTAGATATCCCCATATGCGCATTACCATAATGTTTTACATAACATTATAATTCAGTTTATTGATAATAAGTTCTCCAATTTGTGTCATGTTTGTTCTATTATTAAAAGGCACAAGTTACCCTTTTCTAAGTCCAATTATTTTGCACAAATTCCATTAGGGTTAAATTGTTTAGATTTATGGGGACCTTCTCTTATAATTTCCATTGATAGGTTTTGTTATTATGTTCTGTTTTATGATCATTATAACAAATACATTTGCATTTATTTTTTCATATTTAAATATAAAGTTCTTAGCATGCATCAAATCCTTTCAAGCAGATAGGGGGTCGTGAATATCAACATTTGACTTCCTATTTACTTAAGAAGGGTGCAACAACAATAACAACAACAACAATCACAACTTAGCAAAAGTCTCGTTGATACGTGGGATCTGAAAAGGTCTAGTAGTACGCAACCTTTCTCCTAATTGGTAGAGAGACTATTTTCAATAGACTCACATAAAAAAGATGATAATAAAAATAAAAATGTATAAATAAAAAATAAAATAAGTAATAAATAAATAATACAATAAATATAGAACAAGGTAATGAATAAAAATAAAAGATAAATAAGTAAATAAATACTCAAACAAGAAAAAGTAAATAAATAAATTAATTAAACAAGTCATTACAAGAAAGTATTTAGGCTAAGTAAGAAAATGATTAGATTAAATAACTAAGAGAAAAGCACTACATATTAAATGTATAGGCTAAATACAAGATATAAGACTCGAAGGAAAATGTTTAAAAGACCTATAAGAAAGAGAAGGACCTCTTTATATGATGCTCTTTATTCGTATCCTAGTATGCCAAAATTTTCTGTTGAAGGTCATGTCATCGATAAGTTCCAACAAAGTCATATCATTCTTTATCACTTCTCCCCAGTTCTTCTTAGTCTTTCCTTTTTTATTCTTACAGTCTCTAAGTACAATATTCTCGCATCTTCTCACTAAAGCTTCAGGGTGTCTCCTCTTAATATGTCCAAGCCCTAAAACCCTAAAAAAAGGTGCACGAAAGGAAATATAGACATATTATGGAGATTAGTTTGTTCTAATTACATCATTAATTTGTTTCATATGAATAATGGAATTATGCTTTTGACATAAGTGTTTATTTAATCAATAGATTGTGTACTCCCACATCAAATAATGATAATCCCTAATATAAATTATTTCAACAAAATCCTAGTTATGATACACTTTATGTGTTTGGATATCTTTATTATCCATAACTTCATCTTTACTCTCTTAATAAATTATCTCCTTGTTCCAAAATTTGTGTTTTTATGAGTTATAACAAAATTCAAAAGGGTTACATTTGTTTGCATTTTTCTAACAAAAATTTGTTGTCTCACAACATGTGTTGTTTGATGAATAAGCATTCCCTTTCAAACATATTGAAGATGATGCTTTATATGTTGCTCTAATTTCATGGTCCTCCTCTAACAACACCAATCCTAATACCATTATTTTACCTAACCACATTTCTTCTTCTCATTCATTTACAAACATTAATCCTTATTCAAACATAACAACATTAGCTAAACCACCTGAACCTGACACTACTCCATCAAATACTTAAACACCAGCTTCACCTTTTAAACTCAACATACCCAAATTCAACCCACCATGCTGAATAATCCCAATACTCCTCAATTATCCCTAATATAACTTGTTTAGCCCATGACTCATCTCCTTAAATTCCTACAAATTATACTATGTCAACTAGACTTCCTCTAGTAGTTGACTTATTTAACTATAATATCAAGTGCCTAACAGCCATAAAAACTCACCATATGGTGATCAAGTTACAAATAGGTTATTTGAAACCATATATATTTCATACCTCTACCAAATGTGAAGAGGTCATTTGTTATATGCAAGTAATCGAAGACTTGAAGGGAGTAAGGTAATGCAAGTAGAATTTAATGTCATACATGCCAACAATATATAGACTCTTTTCCCTTCGTTGCCAGATTAAAATTTAATTATTAACAAGTGAGTTTTTCAAATTAGCTAAATAAGAATGGGAATGTTAATCGGTATAAAGCACATTTACTTATTAAAGGGTTTCATCAATGAATCGGCATCAATTACAAAGAGACCTTTAGTCCTGTGATAAATCCAATAACAATTCAATCATTTCTTTTATTGGCTTTTTTGAACAATTATGATGTCAATCAATATGATGTGTCCAATGTTTTTTTGCATGGCGAATATGATGAAGATGTGCTTATGAAGTAAGCACAAGGCTTTGAGCATCCTAATTTACTATATTGTTTTTGCAAGTTAAACAAATCTGCCTCAAGCAAGCTGTGAGGAAATCATATAAATTCCTCATTATGGAATTATTATCTCTTGGTTTGAAAAGCTTTAAAAATGATAGCTCCTTCTATTTTTATAAATATGCCCACACAACAAATTTTCTTCCTCATTTATGTGGATGACATTTTATTACAAGCAACAATAAGTCATTCATTAATCATATTATTCACAGCTAACAAACTAAGTTTCCTTTAAAAGAATTGGGATGTTTAAGTTATTTTCTTGGTGTAGAGGCTTCCTAGACAAAGAGAGGTTTATTTCTCTCTCAAGACAAATTTATTTGTGAAGTGTTACAACAGCAAATGTGCTTGATGCCAAGGATGTTCCATCACTTATTTGTCTAAAAGAATAATAAATTTCGTCATGCAGTAATCTCTTCCAAGATCGTACTATATTTCAAAGTATAGTAGGTGAACTATAATATCTTTCCATAATTCATCCCAATAGTTGTTATATGGTTAACAAAATATGTTAATATATGTGTCAGCCATTGGAGTATTATTAGATGCAAGACAAATAAATCCTAAGGTATCTCAAAGGGACCATAAATCATAGGTTGTTTCTTTGAGCAGTAACTAATTTTCAGGTTACCACCTATTTGATATGGATTGGGTTGGCATAACAAAAAATAGGCATAACTATTCATAATGGATCAAATTTTGTTATTTAGTGCTCTAGAAAACAAAAGGCAGTTGTTTGTTCCTCAACCGAGGCAGAGTATCAAGTTATTACAATAATGGTTTGTGAAGTTCAACGAGTTTAATATTTTATCAAATAGATAGTTATAGTTCCATTGTCGGGACCTATTATTTGATGTGATAATTTGTTAGTCATATATTGTCACGACCCAGAACCACATTGGAAACATGATAACCACCTCATACCCAAGCTAAGGATACTCACGATACCCTTAACCTGACTATGCAAGGCTAACTGAATATCCTTTGGAAACATTTGAAAAGCATAACAACTGTATTTTGAAAATCCCAAAACTCAATTAAAACACCTGTAAATCAGTTTTAAACGCACTTCTATTTTTACATTTAAAACACTACCACAACTTCTGGACCTTTAAGTCCACTTGAGAGCAATCTCAACAACAATACAAAAGGTTCATACATAAGGTCATTTACAAACCACAAGATAGTCAAGAGTTAATTTACAAAATCATAAAGCATATCTACATAATCATGAGTCACTATACAACAAAAATACAAAACAAAGACTACCCACGTGCAGTAAAGCCCTAAAAATGTCAAAAGACCGTATGATCCACTCAGAGCTTCAAGCTCACCAAATTAACCTGCATGGTTGGAAAGCGGAGGGGGCGAGTACATTATGTACTCAATGAGTAGGAAAAACATATATCGCAAACAGAACCCGGTACACACCAAGACGGTCTAGATAACCTAAGGACTGGTTTTCGGTTTAGATAACCTAAGGACGGGTTTTTCACACATCTAGCATACACATAACCACCTATAAAGTGAGCATACATGACAAAGAAACACATAGGCGTAGCCTATGACTCAACATATACTGGTTAGGAACCGCATGGGCCTAGCCTATTACTCACTTATCCAGTGAACATAGGTTCCAGTTCCAATACATAAGAGCAAAAAAACATCATATTTATAAATCAAATCTCGTCGAGAAGCCAAATCTCATAATAGGTCAATATAGTTATGTGTGTCGCCACTAGTCGGCCAAACTAGTGTGCACACCCACCGAGTCTCGGTATTGGCTCGACTTTCATATGTGGTGAGTCTGGATTACGGTCGACAAGAGCGTCAAGTGATGACCTCGTTGGTGACCAGACCTCTAGGTGTGCAATCACCCATAAGTCCCGTAAAAAGGTGTCGATACAAGGACTTGACTTTTATGTACCAACATCAAGGGTACGGGGGTTGCTTAATTTGTTGTGCCTAGCACACGAATGGCCAATTGTTACCTCACCAATCACAAAAATCATATTCAAATATTAAGTACTAAAATCAAGTAAGGCACCATGCCTTTATTTATCAGTCCAACAGATAAAATGGAATCTTGCCACGACTCTAAGCCAAAAGAGAACACATACATGCAGCATACATGACTCGGTTATGCATATGGAAGTTCCAAAACATTTTTCATGCAATAAATCATCTTTTGCACTTCAAGTGCAAAGTTGTTAAAAAATGTAGTTTCAGAAAATAAAACATTGTCCATTGCACTTCAAGTGCAGGTTTGTTGAAAAACAATATCATTTATCAAAATACGTAATAAAGACATCAGTTGTACTCCAGATGCAAAGAGTTATTCAAAACAATGTCGTTTATTAAATACATAAGTATACTAGCATCTATTGAGATTCAATTCTACTATGCATTACCTAGGTTCAAAATTCAAATACAACTCATCATGCATGTCGTGGGATATCCTTATCCCATTTGATAGATATGGTTTCTCCAACTCACCTTAAAAGAAGGTGTACACTCCCTTGACTTCAACAATTCTCGGTACGAGCTTCTTGATCCACAGCTCTCGAGCCTTTATACATACAAATATGCAATTTATTTACTACTCAAACATGTATCTCATGTTTATACAACACCACATAAGTGTATAAAACACAATATCACTATCTTTAAGCTATAGGATTCGACCATTAAGCTTCTCATATGGTTACTTCCCTTACTATTCATATTAGTTTTTCTTTTTCATTTTCCAAAGCAATTAATGCCTTTAATCTAAGTACATTAGGCCATTACTCATCAACCTAAGCAAAAATTCAAGTTTACTATAAGTAAACATGAAAGCCGCTTTCCAACGCATATCACAACGAATCCTTAAATCCTAAGTCAAGTTCACTTAGGCATTTTACTAAACACCTAATGTGCATGACTTTCAAGTCATATTTTCAAGACTTTATCATAGTAATTCATGCTCCTATCTTGTTATATAACAATCACTTCCAAATCCAAACAACAACACATTTCACCACTCCATTCAATCTAATTCCCTTCATTTAAGCCATATTCATCATAATTATACAACTCATTACATTAATCCATTTCTTCTCCCATCATTTCGACCAAGCCTTATCTAATATACATATTCTTCATTTTTCATCAGCAATTCACATTATAGATGTATAATTGACACCATAAAATTAAGTTAAATCATCAATTTCAAAAACTATTAAAAATTCAAAAACTTTCATTAAAAAAAGAGAACATTTCGGTTTTGGCTTAAGGGGACTTCTCCGTGATGCTTTTCATTCATCTAAACCTGTTTCATGCATATTCAATCATGGAGAACAACATATCTTAACACCAAACTTAAAATCATAATGTAGAGAGAGATGAGACAAAATTTACCTCAACTTTCCATTGGTGATATCTTAAAATCCTTTGAGAATTTCTCAATTCTAATGATAGATTTGAGTTTTTTTATCCCAAATTAACTTAGAACACCTTAATTTAGGTTGGAGAATAAAAAAAGGTAGAATTTGAGTGATGGCCAAAAATGGGTTCTTCTTTTCCTCTCTTCTCCTTTCTTTTAATTAAAATAAAATGTTTCTAGTCTTTAATGGTGGGATGGACGACCATACATGAATAATGGTCTAGAATATTGAATGACCAAATATGGTGAAATTACTTTTTTGTCCTTAGCTTATGTGAAATTACCATTATACCCTTCAAATTTTTCATAAATTTGCAATTAAGCCCAAAATTTGGGAATGATAAAAAAATTTATTTTTATTTTGGTCCTTGGACTTTTGAAAATAATAATTAAGTCCTTTAACTCTATAAAATTACATATTGATCCTCCAAGAATTAAAAATTATAATTAAGTCCTGTAACTTTTAACAATTGGCAAATAAGCCCTTATGTATATCAACTTTTTCAATTAAGCTTTCTAAGTGCCCAATAAGTCTATAAATTATTTCTAATCACCTCTAAGGCATTAAAACACATTTAACTCAGCCACCATGGTTATATCCATCTAATGGACTCAGTTTTACATACTTAGAAGCTTATATGTCAGCAATCTTCAATACCAAAAAACTTTAAGTTCATGTAAAGGCATATAACATTATAAATAATTCACATATATACCTAAAAGGATTCAAATACATCTTTGAACTCATATTTAACCATTTATATATTAATATACAGTAGTGTCTTCAAGTGCAGAATAATACAAAAGGGCTCAAATAGTTCAGCGTTACATGTATTTTCATTAATTTAAAGTAGATTTCATGAAGATTAAAAAGGATCTCATCATGGATCTTTTCCCCAAAAAAATCAACAACAGCTCATTTGTTGTTGGCCTTTAATGTTTATAACTTTACATCCATTACATCACGCCAATGATGGTGTTTGATAGCCTTCAAGAAAATTTTTGGTACTAAAATTAAATTAATAGAAGTATAAAATGTTTTACATATATGTGTGAGGTTAATATAAGATACGAAAGAAGCTAAGGTTTGTGATGAGATATTAGAATTTGGCAAGTTGGTGTAATAAACTTTTTATTGAAATGGAGGGCCACAAGTTCTACTACACCTTTTTATAATAGGAAATTCATTTTCTAAAAAATAGAATTTGGAGAAGATAAAGATGTTTCTAAAGATGAGTTAGTTTTATTACTTACTATTGACGTAGGCTATAATAAAAGATTAAAATCTATATTTGGGAGGGGCAGCTAGAAGCATAATAAAGTGACAACTAAAAATAAGGAAAATCATATAAACTAGAATTTAAAAATGATTAATATCATAAAGTTGAAAACTTATAAATTACAAATAAAATATATTTCTAATCCCATATTTAATGCATTTTGCTTGTTTATTTGAGAGTTTCTTATTGTTTTTTTGTACTTAACTTATTTCTGTTGTGTTTTTATATCTTATTTTCCTTCATGAATTAAAAGGAGAAGAATTAGGGAGAAATGAGCATAGAAAATAAAATAATTGGAGCTATTTTGAAAGGACCCTTACTGATGAAGGACATGGTCATGTAAGTTTACATTACTACACGGATAGTTGTGTAGCTCTTTGGGACCATTTTTCTTCATAATTTTTTAAGAGTAAAGTAAGTCTGTGGGATACGGTTATGCATATGGTTGTGTGACTAACCGTGCACTTTAGAAACCCTTTGGCACTACAAAAGACAATTATGAAGAGAAAAAAGAAGGGAGTTGGAAGAAGGTTCATAAGAGGCTTAAGTTAGGCCCAAGAAAACTCAAATTAATGGCCTAGGATGATGGAGAGAATAAAGAATAAACAATGAAACAAATTTGGGGTGTATTTTCATTAATTTAAAGTAGATTTCATGAAAATTAAAAAGGATCTCACCGTGGTTCTTTTCCCAAAAAAATCAACTTCTCATTTATTGTTGGCCTTTAATGCTTATAACTTTAAATCAATTACATCACACCAACATTGGTGTTTGATAGCCCTCAATAAAATTTTTGGCTCTAAAATTACATTAATATAAGTACAAAATGTCGTGCTAAGTATAAGGTTAGTATAAGATACGAAAGAAGCTAAGGTTTGTGATGAGGTATTGGAAATTTGGTAGGTTGGCGCAATGATCTTTTTTTTTTTTAATGGTGGACCACAAGCTCTACAATACCTTCTTATGATAGGAAATTCATTTTCTAAAAAATAGAATTCGGAGAAGATAAAGATGTTGGTAAATATGAGTTAGTTTTAATACTTAGTAGCAATATAAGCTATAATAAGAAATTAAAATCTATATTTAGGAGGGCGGTTAAAAGCACAATAAAGTGACTAATATTAATCAATGAAAACTAAGAATAAGGAAAATCATTTTTATAAAAGTAAACATTTTTAGAAAGTAGATTTAAAAGTTATTAATATCATAAAGTTGAAAGCTGATAAATACTAAACAAATTGTACTTCTAATTCCATATTTAATGCATTTTACTTGTTTATTTAATAGTTATGAATTTTTACTATAAGCAAATTGTATCCATTCCTATTCTTCTAAGTGCTTATCTTGTTTTTATTGTGTTTTTAGATCTTATTTGTCACATCCCATCCCTTGCTGGAAGGGTAAAATAGTAATTTTGGCATAGGATGAGATAGATTATAATGACTTAGGACTGTTCATGCATAATATGATTGATACACAGTATCATTTGTGCACATAAAATTACTGTACATGCATACATGACATTCCCGGTTTTTGTGCCTAAGACAATTTTATTGTGATTAACGTAGCTATTG
>JANVCL010000001.1:21172172-21182214 GCA_026546855.1 Erythroxylum incrassatum
CTTAGTTTATGTGAAATTATCATTATACCCTCCAAACTTTTCCTAAATTTGCAATTAAGCCCAAAATTTGAGAATGATCAAAACTTTTATTTTCATTTTGGTCCCCTAACTTTTGAAAATTATAATTAAACTCCTTAACTTTATAAAATTACATATTGGTCCTCCAAGAATTGAAAATTTACATTTAAGTCCCTTAATGTTTGGCAATTTGCAAATAAGCCCTTACGTACATCAACTTTTCCAATTAAGCTTTCTAAGTGTCCAATAAGTCTATAAATCATGTCCAATTACCTCTAAGGCATTAGAACACATTTAACTCAGCCACCATGGCCATATCCATCCAATGGACTTGATTTTACACACTTAGAAGATTATATGTCAAAAATCTCCAAGATTTCTCAGACCGATAAACTCTAAGTTCATGTAAGGGCATATAACATTATATATCACTAGCATATTTACCAAAAGCATTCAAATACATTTTTGAACTCATATACAACCATGTATATATTAATATACAGTAGTATCTTCAAGTACAGATCAATATAAAAGGGCTTAGAGAGTCCGGCGTTAGAAGTCCTCCCCCCTCAAAAGAGATTTATCCTCGAAACTCCTAAGTTGAGGATACAAATAAATGAGGATATTGACGTCTCATAACATCCTCAAGCTCCCATGTCATCTCCTCGACGGTGTCACTCTTCCAAAGAACTTTGACGGTGGGAACTTCCTTATTGCGCGACCTCTTTATCTGTCGATCTAGAATTTGGACTAGTTTCACCTCAAAACTTAGCTCCACTGAAGATGTCTCCAAAACATTAGATGGATCCGGTATATACTTAAGCATCGAGACATGGAACACATTGTGGATCCTATCCAATTCTAATGGCAATTCCAACCGATACACCACAGTCCCGATGCGCTCCAAGATACGAAAAGATCCGATATATCGAGGGTTCAGTTTCCCTCAACTTTGAAATCGATAATGCCTTTTCATGGTGATATCTGAAGGAAAACCATATCACCAACTGCAAACTCTAATGGTCATCACCTCTTATCCGTATAACTCCTTTGAAGATCCTGAGTGACTTTTATCTTCTTCCGGATGAGTTTTACTTTCTGCGTGGTAATTTCTATCAATTCGGCTCCTTCAACTTTAGTTGTACAAACTTCATCCCAACATAGAGGTGTCCTGCACTTTCTCCCATAAAGTGCTTCATATGGTGGCATACCGATACTTGCCTGATAACTATTGTTATAAGCAAATTCTATCAAAGGCAAGTGTCGGTCCCAGCTCCCTTAGAACCCCATCACACATGCTCTCAGCATATCCTCCAGCGTTTGAATGGTCCTCTCTGACTGACTATCAGGATGGGGGTGGAAGGCAGTATTAAACTTCAATTTAGTCCTAAAAAATTCCTAGAATTTTGGTCAAAATTGGGAGGTTAATCTCGGATCCCTATCCGATATTATAGAAACTAACATAATCTCATCGATATACAGCGTTGCCAACCTCTCCAACGAGTGAGTTATATGGATAGGCAGAAAAGAGCAGACTTCGTAAATCTATCCACTATAACCCAAATAGTATCATGACCCTTCGATGTACGAGGTAGTCCAACTACAAAATCCATTGTCACATGCTCTCATTTCCATTCTGAAACAGGCAAGGACTGTAACATACCTGCTGGCTTCTAATGCTCTACTTTTATCTATTGACAGGGAAAGCATCTGGCCACAAATTTCGCTATCTCTCTCTTCATCCCTGGTCACCAATAGCTTTCTCTAAGAGTTCAATACATCTTGGTGTTACCAGGATGCATAACATAAGTCGGAGTGTGAGTTTCTTCCAAGATAGCTCGCCTAAGATCCTAGTCATTCGACACACGACTCTGTCTCTGAAGACTAACAACCAATCTTTTCTCAGTCGGAACCTCTCACCTTCTTCAGATGGCAATTTCTCCTGAATGACCTTTAAATCGGGATTGTCTACCTATGATCTCCTGATCTCATCAAATAGTATTGGTTGAATTTCAAACCATGCTAGTAATGTTCCGTCATCCTCAGTCACTGAGAGTCCAACCCTAAGGCTCCATACACTCATCAAATGAGCCATATAATGATTTTGCCTAACAGTTACTACCTAATAGGACTTACAACTCAGTGCATCGATTACCACATTTGCTTTTCCCAGGTGACAGTTAATCACTAAGTCATAATCTTTAATCAATTCCATCCATCTCCTTTGTCTAAGGTTTAGCTCCTTCTGTGTCATTAGGTAATTCAAACTCTTGTGGTCAGTGTATATACGACAAGTCTCCCCATAAAGATAGTGTCTCCAAATCTTGAGTGCGAACACCACTGCTGCGAGCTCCAAATCATATGTAGGATAATTTAGCTCATGCTTCTTCAGTTGCCTAAAAGCATATGCGATCACTCGCTCGACCTGTATAAGCACAAGTCCCTGGCAACTATCATCACTATATACCTCATACCCAACCCCCTGGGTAGGTAGACCAAGCACTAACGCAAAAGTCAATCACCTCTTTAGCTCCTAGAAACTCGCCTCGCATTTGACATCTTATTGAAAATTTACCCCCTTCCGAGTAAGCCTCAACAAAGGGGCTGCAAGTACTGAGAAACCCTTAACAAATCTTTGATAATAACCAGTTAACCTCAGAAAGTTGCGGACTTCTGTCACATTCTTAGGCTGTCCCCACTCAAGTACAACTTCCACTTTCTTCGAGTCCACAAAAATACCTTCTCCTGATACCATATGCCTAAGGAATACCATCTCCTTCACCTAGAATTCACACTTTGAAAACTTCGAGTAGAACTGTCTTTTGCGAAGTATTTGCAGCACAATCCGAAGATGTCTAACATGCTCCTCCCCATCCTTAGAATAAATCAGAAGGTCATCAATGAAGACTATGACAAACTGATCTAAATAAGGATGGAACACTTTGTTCATGAGGTCCATAAATGTTGCAGGTGCATTTGTTAATCCGAACGACATTTCCAAAAATTCTACGAAAAATCATAAAAAATTACTAAGAATTGCACATTTTGGCAAATAGAGCAACAAGTAGGAGATAGAAGTCGCCCACATAAAGGAGAAGTAGGTAAGAGTTTCTAATAGTTTGGTGTGTGATTTGCACGCGCCCTGGACAATTGATGTATATAGAGGTTAACACTCATTAGGTGCATGTTACACGCATGCCATAAAAGGTTAGGGTGCATGCACCTTACCTACTATAAGTATCGATGCACATGAGTTACATATGCCCTACACTTCTAGTTAATATATAAGGTAGTGCATATAGTTGCCACATACAGTTAACGTCTACATGATCAAATTTTTTTCAAAATTTCATAATAGTCCTTAAACTTATTATGGATCATTTTGGAATCTTGTAGATGAAAAAAATTGAAATTATTACATTGGTAAATTTTAGGTTTAACTTTAAAAAGTTTAAATAAAAAGTTTGGAGTTACAATTGAGTGAATTTTCATGAAATTGACTTGAAATAAAAGAGATAAATATTGTTTTATTATATCATATGGTTTATCAATTTTTATATATTGTATAATTAATCACTTTTTCATATATTTATGTTATGAATTCTTAAATTAAGGAAATTGGCAATGTTTTCTAGCATTCTTATGTAACAATGAGCAGACCCATCAAGATTTTGCATTATATAGTGGTAAGTATGTCACGAGTTTATGCTACCGCAGGAAAATGTGAGGGTAATATATGTGTATATCCCTTGTACCTATTGAATTGTTTGAATGCCAATAAAAATGTAGTCACTATAGGTCTTTCAAATTGGTATTTACACTTTTACTTGTATACTAGTGAATGTATCTAATTTTGTATCTAGATGTTTTGCTACAAGTTTTAACCTTATCTAAAATTTTAAGATGAGCAAAAAGATATTTAGTATGGGAAAAATAATTTCTTGAGTGATTTATATACCCATAGTTGGTAGAATCACAAAAGTTGATGGTATATACTCTGACCACTTTTATGTGAAGATTTTATCGTTATGTATTATGTATTCTTCCTATATATGTTTTATGATATATCTGATCACATGTTCATTACATACATTATTTCTAGCTTTTGATATCATTACTGTCTTACATTTATGATGATTATATACATTATTTGTTTTATAGTCACCTTTTTTTTAAATAGTAAAAGAAAACACCTATAGAGTTTGGTACTCTTGTTACCACCTACATTATTCTTAAAGTTTGCCACTTTTGTTACAACTTATAACTCACAAAAAGTTTGGAACATTACCCATTGTGTAGTTGAATACGAAAAATTAAAGAACATCACACAAACAACCTGATAACTATAAAAAGATAACCTAAAGTCAAAACTTTAAAGACAAAAGGTAAGGCTCACAAAATCCTCCACTTGAAGAACAATATTAGATCAATATTGTAAAGGGTCCCACAAATATCATAAAAAAACATGAGATATTTCTTTTGTAAGAAAGAAAGATTATAAAAAATAAAACCATATGAAACATAAAACCTAGAAGGGAAAACAAGAATTATCAAGTAAATTTTTGGCTTATATCATTAATGAATTTGATATTGTTATATCCACATCTAGTTTCTAGTGGTTAAAAGGTGGAGCTTCTAATCATGTTGCTTTTATAATGTAGGAATTTATATCAATGATAAAATTATTAAAAGATGAGCTAAAAATGATTTTTATTAATAACAAAGAATTTGATGTAGATATTGCAAGAGTTATTTGTTTAAACCTTTACACTAGCTTTCAACTTATTTTGTATAATAAGTACTCTATATAATCTTCTAGATGGAACTTGATCTTTCTATTTGTTTTGAATAAAGAAAGTTATATTTTTGTATTAAAAAAGATACTAGTGAAGCAAAATATATTTGTACAATTTTTTATCATATGGTTTATATAGAATATGTTTTAAACTTTTGATGAAATCTTTGCTTTTGTGTATATTAGTAAAAAAGGATGTTAGTAAAGGACCTTTGATAAGAGAAAAATTATTCATGTTGTATCATAAAAGATTACCTCAGAAATTTAGAAAAAAAGTTGAAAGATTAATAAAAGATAACATTCTTTTATCTCTTGATTTTATTGATCTAAAAATATGTATTGATTGTTTTAAAAGTAAGTCAACAAAAATAAAGAAAATGAGGTCAACTTACGATTTTTATTTTTTAGTAATCATTCATATTGATATTATGGTTCGTATTTACCTACTGTTTATAACATTAGATACTTTCCAACTTTATTGATAATTATTCTATATATATTCTATTAATTATCAATTTTTAAAATTAAGATCAAAATAATTAATATTTAATACAATATAAAGAAAATAAAATAACTCAATAAATGATCTAGTTAAGGGGATTAAAGTCTAGTGAAAAAAATAATACCTTATCAATATGAGTGAAATTCTTACTAGATCTATAATGAGGAGATCTAACAAAATTATTATAAACAGATGCTAGGCCTTTAGTTGCTCGTTTAAGTAAGTTTTATTGATATATAGTTTCCTCTTACTTATCAAGAGATCTTTGCCTTAAGAAAGGTGCAAAATGATGTTATTAATATTATTTCAAACAATTTTTTTGTTAAGAGTGAATTATGAAAATTACAATAACTTGTTTAATGGTTGAGGAATTTATTAGAAGTCTTCAAATAAAACTAGAATTTCTAATAATATGCTACAATTTTTGGCCTTGATTCATCGGTCTAATTTAATTATAACTTATATAAATGGAAGTAATGCAAAAATATGCATATTGTAATTTTTTAATAACAAAAATATAAAAAATTACAATATGCATATTTTTGCATTACTTCTATTTATATAAGTTATAATTAAATTAGACCGATGAATTAAGGCCAAAAATTGTTATTTACGATTGTTCCTTTAAAATTATATGATAAAAATTCATCATTTCCACTTTTCCTTTTATTTGTTGAGGTCAATACGTGGCATATATCGGGAGCTCGTAACTTACGTTTTCTTTTTTCAACGAAACTAATCACCAGTGTTAGGCAGTTTGGTTTAGTCCCGTCACATCTCCAATTGATTATTATTTTCACATTGAATTGTACCATAAATTACGTGCACCGTCCCCCAACACAGCACATGTCATTTCCACATCTCCACGTTCCACAGGCCACGCACGAGCCTCTGATTTGAAGAAAGACCATTAAGAGTTAGTTCAAGACACTAATGCCTATGCTTTGAACAAACCCAAGGACCTGACCAAGAAATCTGAAAAACACAACGGAATCCGAACCTCTGATTCTCCTCCACCCATTTCTTTGCTTTCTCCGCCTCTTGTCTCTGTCCCACCTCGACTCTTCTCTCATCTCTTTGTTTTTATACTGTTCTTCACTTCCATAGTTTTTCCACGTCTTTTTCCTCAGCATCTTGTAATTTTTAACTCCAGAGGCCAAACCATGACTGCCACCACCATCACCACCACCGCTGCTACTACGATCTCCACTCCTAACAACCGTAAAAAGACCAAAGCCAGTAATGCCGTTAACGGTGCGGCCCAGAGGGTTGACGACGTCAATGCTCTTCTTTATGGTGGGGTTAGTCCTTCCTTTTTGACGTGGACGTTGGGTGATGTTGTGAATGTGGTCAAATGTCATTGGTTACCGTGCTTTTTGGCTTTTGGGTTGCTTTTTTTCATGGCCGTGGAGTACACGCTCCGGATGATCCCCGCCGCATCGCCACCGTTCGACTTGGGTTTTATTGCCACCCGCTCTCTCCACCGTCTGCTGTCATCGTCGCCAGAGCTTAATTCTTTGTTGGCCGGTCTAAATACGGTGTGTGGTACATATTAACTTGTGAATGAGAATTTATATAGGAAGTTTATTGCTTTCCGTAAGCTTATTGATTATGGAATTGACCAAAGAACGGCATATAAAATAGCAGCATGTAATAGCTAGTTTGGAACACTATCAATTCTGTTAGTTGGTTTGGTAATATGAAGATGCAAGCAAGCACATGGAAATTGGTTCTGAATTTATAATTTTGATTTTCATGGTTAGGTGTTTGTAGCAATGCAAGCGATATATATATTGTGGGCATGGCTAATAGAGGGCATACCACGAGCTACAATCTCCACTTTGTTCATGTTCACTTGCCGTGGAATTCTTGGTTACTCCACACAACTTCCGCTTCCTGTGGTACACTGTTAACATGTTCTGCATTTTCTTCGACTATAACTTTCAAATTCCACTAAAATTCATTGCTTCTTGTGAAACTTTTTCCGTATATCGTGCTGCTATATCAAGTCTGATATTAATGTTTGACGAAGAAATGGAATGACAGAATCCCATCTTGGCAATACACACGAGCTAGCACATTAATTGTTAGGAGCTGTATAAAAGTCGTTTCCTTTTATCACAACTTCTAAATGGCAGTGATTTTTTTCTATTTTTTGGTGTCATTCTCAGGAATTTCTGGGGTCAGGAGTGGACTTTCCGGTGGGGAATGTATCGTTCTTTCTGTTCTTTTCCGGACATGTTGCCGGAGCAGTGATTGCATCTCTTGACATGAGGAGAGAACATAGGTGGGAAATGGCATGGACATTTGATTTGCTCAATGTTCTTCAAGTCATTAGGTTGCTAGGCACAAGGGGTCACTACACGATTGACTTAGCTGCAGGTGTAGGTGCTGGCATACTCTTTGATTCACTAGGTGGGAAATACGAAGAGAGCAAGAAAAAGGATGCAACGAGGCGTTGTTTAGGTGAAAGCTAAAAGAAAGCGGTATCACACCAACCTTTGTAAATAATTATGTCAAAGAAAACGTCAACTTTTGTGTTTCTGTCTGGTTGTTTTAAAATTAACCTGTGATAGTGGGTAGAGGGTGGAATGAAGCAAGCAACTCAATGGTCTTCACTTTGTGTATAGTTCATCATGAAACTATTGTACACAATTAAGCAGAGGCCACTTATGCAGCTTATTAATAATAATTCATTGGCTTTACATTTCCTGTTAAAAAGATTCATTTGGAATAGAAAACGACTAATAAAACTTGAAGTGCTTTTAAAGAAAAAGGCTTTTGAAAGGATCCACGCAATGCATGTGTCGAAATGGTACTCACCACTTGGTGGTGGTGTTGTGCGCCGGATGACGGAAGATCTGGAACAGAGGACTCATTGTTGGGAATTTTATACCTTTCAAACCCACATCTAAGGATATTTGATAGACAAAAATATCAGAAAATAACAACACAAGAGAATTTACGTGGAAAACTCTCAAATCGAAAAAAAAATCACAGGCACCGAGAAGAAAATCTACTATGTGAAAAATTCTTACAATCACACAATTTTTCCTCTCACCAAATCCCCTAATACACTAACACACCCACAAAGAAATACCCAAGACAAACTCTCTAACTCTCACCTCAAAAGAGGAATTTAACTAGAGTCAAATTTGTACTATAAATCTTTGACTTAGATTGATGCACTAAACAAGGAGGTAGCAACCTCCTTATATAGGTAAGAGCTTGGCCTCAATTGTTGTCCCCAACCAATATGGGAAAACAAAGGAGCCAAACTCAACAGTAAATGCCTACTTTCAATTTGATTTGACAAAAACATTAGATTCATTTGGAAGGGTTGATTTGTTAGCCCTTTAACATTGTAGGACTCTTTTTTACTAGTCATTAGTGAGCCTTGGCCAATGTCTAACATGATGTAGTCATAAAGTAAGCCAAAGGAACCAAAGTTACATAATTAGGTGGGATCAAGCATGGTTTAAGGTTCATTTGGCTTTAATAGGTTATATGATCAGTTGATCGACTTAATTAAGGCAATTTATACTGGTATGGAATGTTTTTTGTTAGATTAAGGATAAAATAGTGTTTAAATGGTGAATCATGGATGAATGGACTAACCATGTGCATATTGTTTAGCATTTGGTTATCTATGCCTTAGGATGAAGATCGTTAGTGATATGACAAAGTTAGCATGTTTAAGCATGAATAAACTAGGAGGACATGGCAAATATCATTAGTGACGTGTCATATTTTCTTATCACTTTTTTTTGTACTGTAAGAGTGGACAAGATGTATGTTATGTAAACCATTTAATGTGGTTTAGAATGTCATCCACTTACTAACTTAGTGACTTAGTGTCCTTAGTATCCATTTTCTTGTATGCTTGCCAACAAGTCTCCAAATACTTAAAAATAGCTTACTTGAGCAAAGACTCCATTCCTTAAAAAAGTTGGAGCTTTGTACCCTTTTTAATATTGTAAGAGTGTATAAAGGATGAAATCTTTGCTCTAAGGTTTTGTGCATCTTTCTCTTCTTGTTATTGTCCATTTTTGTTGACTAAGTTGATCATGTTGGTTTAGTTAAGCTATTATGGAAAACACTTTAAACACGAGAGAATAAAAGAAGTTGAGTTAAATTATAGGAGTTTAGCTATTATACTTAGGTGTTTGGTTGATCGGTTTGGGAAGGGTTCAACGGGTGTAGAATGAAAAATGAGTAGTTAGTTATATATTATCATTATAGGGACAGTATTATGATATCTAACTTTCAGATATTGCTGTTGGGACCCGATCTCGGGACCGGCTCCCAACCGAAAAAGCGAAAAATGGAACGGACAAAGTCCGGAAGCGAAATAAAAGCAAAATTGACGAAGCGAATCGCGAAGCGAAACTAATCAAATCGAATCGAAAACTCGGAGTAATCGAAATCAAAGAATCGAATTTACAAAATCACGAAAGACGAAAAGCGAACCAAACGAATTGTCCGATATCCGGTAACAAAGATTTTAGAAACACGCCGCGTTGGAAACCTATAGACTAATCCGAAATCCGGTATAAATTTTTTTTCTCATAACAGTCTTTCCTCTTGATTCATCCTTATTCAAAACAAAACCAATCCATATTATTTCCCTTTTGGAAATTTATCCTCATGCACATTTCAATTCATAAAATTCTTCTTAAACCATCATACCTATCCCAAAAATTCATCTTTTAACCAAACAAAATCTC
>JANVCL010000001.1:21196828-21210453 GCA_026546855.1 Erythroxylum incrassatum
TGTGCATCTGATCATGCACTTTAGACCCTTGAGTTGTATATCTTCAATTAGAGATGTACTACACCTTCTTGGAAAACCAGTTCCAAAGTTACCTAGACCTGATGACCTTGATCTTCCTGAAGGAAACTATCTTTGAAACCTCCTATTTTCACAATCATTGAATTGGATGTTTTACATTCAAAACCATTCGTTGCTACAAACTTCCTTCCACCAAGAACACCGCAACATGATCCTACTATTGATTTGGAAGAAGTTAGTCACATACAGCAAAAGAGTTATGAAGCCTTGGTAGAGGAAATTGAAGAAATTCATGACAAGGTTGATGATCTGCGTGACTCAGTGGATGACTTATATGAGGAAGTAGCTCAATTACGAGTTTATATAGAAGAAGATCTCAAGTTACTCGGCACTGATATGCAACGAATGTTCTTTGAAATCTTGAAGCATCTTCGGTCATGATTTTTTATTAATAACAAATAGGGGGAGAAGAGAAGAAGAGAAGGATAGGGGGAGAAGAGGAGAAGAAAAAGATAGGAGAAGAGAATAGCAGAAGCAGAAGATAGTATAAATTACAATTTTTTCATATATGTATATCTTCTGAGTCGGTATATAAATAATACTCGATTATCTTTCTAAAATTATGATTATTTGTTATCATCAAAAAGAGGGAGACTGTTAAGTCAAAATGACTTTACATCTAATAATTTTGGTGACAATCAAATAATAATAATAATAATAGAAACAAATGAACGGTTTTTATAAGTGTGTTAAGCATGCAATAAAACACAGACGATACAAAACACAGACGAAGAGTGGAAAACATAGAAGATGAAAAAGCGTGGAAAGACAGAAGATACGAAACACAAAAGATCCGAAACATAGAAGATACGAAAGACAGAAGATACGAAACATAGAAGATACAAAACACAAAAGATACGAAATTCAGAAGGAAGAAAACACAAAAGGAAGAAAAACACAGAAGGAAGAAAACACAGATGATATGAAGACGAAGACACGTTAGTACATCGAATGGCTAGTCAGTTAGAGTTAGTTACAGAACTCAACTAAATAACGGTTTCTACAAGAAACAAGAAGCAGTTAGAGACGAAGGCTATAATACAAGTCATAGTCGAAGACTGATCTAGTTTTGAAATTTAAGCTTTCAAGCTATTTTTTGCTTTAACAAAATTCTGTATTCGTTGTGCGAAACACTAGAGCTATCTTTACTGTAACAAAAAGCTCGCAACATCTTTTTAGTAAGAGAAAGGAAGAGATGAGAGCTTGAAGAGGCTAAGAGAGCCAAAATAATACTTGGTGTAAGAGACCAGAAGAGGCTCTATAGAGAAAGAATACTTGTACATTTCGAGAAGCATAGTAAAATCTCAGAAGAATTCTGAGGACTAGACATAGCCCAAGGTTTGGGGTGAACCAGGATAAAATCGTCGTATCCAACTTCTAACTCTCTACTCTAATTTCTATTTTTTTATACAAGTATATAGAAGTTATTTGCGATTGAATCACATAGATATTTTCGTATAAACGTTTTGATATTCACTTAATAGCTTTGAAAAAGTTAGATTTCAAAGAAATATCAAAGGGGCTTGTATTCATGAAAAGGATTCACAATTCGACTCCCCTTTTTGTTTATTTTGTATATTGTACGTAAAGTCTATACTAGCAAGTGATTTACTTCATCAACTATCCAAATAACTAGTTCTAGTTATTCTAGCAATGGTTGACCCAAGCCTAATTCTTGTTAATGGGTTCTACATTCTACCCATATTTAAAATTCAATATTGTGATTACTGCAAAACAGAGGATCACTTAAAGGAAACTTGCTTTAAATTATATGGATATCCAGAATGGTTTAAGGGCAACAAAGATCAAAAAGGCAAGAAACAATCAAGAATGATGGCAAACTTGGCTAACACGCCATTTCAAGGTGTTGATGAATTTGAGATTATTTAGAAATCAATTGGATGGTTTGTAGAAATTACAATTGCTATACAACAAGAAGTTATTAAATAAATGAAAGGAATGAGTATGGGTGAAGTTAATAATCGAGTTAATTTTGCTCATCTAACATATTTTGCAGGTTCTATGCTTAATTTTATTTTTAGTTCACTTGATTTTGTAGATCTAGGTTCATGGATAATTGATACAGAAGCCTCAAACCATATAACATCAAACCTTAACCTCTTTGCTCAACCAAAAATACCGAAAGAATGTACACTAATGTTTTTACCAGATGGATCAATTAAATTGGTTCATCATGTAGGAGACATAACCATTAGTTCTTCTTTTAAGCTCAACTCTTCTCTTCGTATACCCAGCTTCAAGTTCAGTTTAGTTTCAGCTCATAAGCTTGCAAATTTGTCTGGAATTAAATCATTTTTTACCATTCTTTTTGTGTATTTTCGGACTTGCTGATTGAGAAAATTTTTTAGTTGGACAAGTTGTAGGAAGCCTTTACATTCTAGATAAAACTAGCTTCTCACAAGCCATAATTGATTAGGTGATTCCAAATAAGAAGATGAAAAGTTTGCATACACAATAACAAGTAGCTTGTACGTTTACTAAACATATAAACAAGAGAAAGCAAACTAATTTTCAACTTTGGTATAACAAATTAGGACATGCACCTTACTTTGTTATCAAACAAACTGCTAATTCAATCTCTTTACCTTAACGTGACATTTGTCCTTTATCCAAACAACACAGATCACCATTTTTTTAAAATGTCAAACTACTTCATCCAATATTTTTGATACTATATATATAGATATTTGGGGACTTTAAAACTTCATTTGTTTCTGGAGCTCGTTATTTCTTGACTATTGTTGATGATTACAGTCGAGCTACTTTGACTTTTTTACTTAACCGCAAGACTCAAATAGCCAAAACCCTTGCAAACTTTCTCATTCTTGTTGAAAATAAGTTTCAAACCACTATGAAAGTAGTGAAAAGTGATAATGGCAGTGAGTTTGTTAATTTAGATTATTCTCGTATGTTTCAAAATGAAGGAGTTCTGCATCAACGTTCATGTCCATATTCTCCTCAATAGAATGAGATAGTTAGAAGAAAGCACAAACATCTCTTACAGACTGTTCGATCTTTGATGCTTCGAAGTAAGTTGCTAGAGAAGTTTTGGGGAGATTTCATTTTAATGGCTACCTAAATAATCAACAGACTTCCTATGTTATGGAAAACTCTTTATAAGTTGCTCTACAATAAGGCACCAAGTTATGAAACGCTTAAAACTTTCAGTTGTTTTTATTATGCTACCAATACCTTAACCCATAAGGATAAATTTGATCCTAGAGCCTTTAAGTGTGTCTTTATTGGCTATGTTACTAGTCAGAAGGCATTTAAACTATATGATCTTGCTACCCACGAAACATTTGTTTCCAGAGATGTTATTTTCCATTCATCTATGTTTCCTTATGTTTAAGATTTACCACCACCACCACTTCATTCTAGTCCTCTTCTAGAAATTTCTCCCACTGATCCTCCTCCCACAATTCCTAATGACTTTCTTTATCTTCCTTTAGACTTACTCATACATAATACCATAACTCATGTATCATTAGTTGATTTATCCTCTGCAAATAAAATGCAGAGTACTTCAGGTCCAACCAAAGCACCAATATTGATCTCTACTTCAAATGTTTCTGATGCTTTTATATCTCCTTTACATATTCAGAAAAGAAAAACGTCAAATATCCTTCTTTAAGGTTAAAGGATTTTGTCTCGAATGTAAATGCTTCTAGCTGCGACTTCACATTTGTTGTTGGTTCTTCCTTAGCTTAGTCACCTACTTCAGGTATGTCCTATACTCCTCCCTCCTTTCCATTCATTCACCCACCTTGCTTTACTTCTTTATATCTATATTTTATAGAAAATATATCTACTATCCATGAACCTCAGAGCTATAATCAAGCTTAACTGGATGAAAATTGGGTTAAAGCCATACAGCAAGAGCTTTATGCATTAGAGCAAAACAACATCTAGTAGCTCACTTCTTTTCCTCCTAACAAAAACGCTATTGGTTCCAAATGGGATTATAAAATCAAATTTAAACCTGATGGTGGTGTGGATCGATATAAGGCAAGATTGGTAACTAAAGGGCACAATCAAATCGAAGGTCTTAATTATAACGATAGTTTTTTTCCTTTTTCTAAACTCATTACTGTGCATTTAGTTCTTGCCATTATTTCTACTAATTCATGGCCTTCACATCAAATTGATATAAACAATGCTTTTCTCCATTGTTATCTTAACGAAGAATTGTTCATGTGCCTCCTAAAGGATATATCAGAGCTAGTCCGGATCAAGTTTGCAAGCTTATTAAGTCTCTTTATGGCCTTAAACAGGCTTCTAGATAATGGAACTTGGCTTTTTTTGGCTAAACTTTAGTAATTTGGTTTTGTTCAATCTAAACATGATCACTGCTTATTTTCATGTCCTACAATTCTTGTTTCTTAGCTCTCATCATCTACGTAGACAATGTGTTAATCACAGGACCTAATGAAGCAGCCATTCAAGATGTTAAACAGTTTTTACATGCTGTCGTTACTGTCATAGACCTTGGATTTGCTAAGTACTTCCTTGTTCTTGAGATAGCCTGCTCCTCTGATGGGATTTATCTTAATCAAAGAAAATATGTGTTTGATATTTTACAATACAATGATTTACAAGGTGCCAAGCCTACTGTTATTCCTTTCCCTATCAACACTCAACTTCAGTCTAGGACAGATTCTCCATATTCAGATGCAACTATATATCATCATTTAATTAGTCATTTTCTTTATCTTAATCTTTCCTGACCAAATATCTCTTTTTCCATTCAATAGTTAAGTTAATTCATGAATTCTCCATAAACTTTTCATTAGGATGCAACTGTCCATATTGTTCGCTATCTCAAAGAAAGTCCAGCTAAAGGTTTGTTTTTCCTTTCTAATTCCCAATTTACTCTCATTAGATACCATGATGTTGATTGTGCTACTTGTGTATCTACTCGTAAATCTATTACCGTTTATTGTATTTTTCTTGGTTCATCACTTGTTTCTTAAAAAACCAATAAGCAAACTACAGTTTTGCGTTCCTCTATTGAAGCAGAGTATCGTAGCATGGCTATGATTGTGAGCTCCAATGGCTCATTTATCTGCTAAAGGATTTTCACATTTTGCCGCCTTTACAGATTCCTTTATAATGTGATAACCTAGCTGCTTTACATATTGTTGCTAATCTCGTGTTTCTTGAACACACAAAACACTTGAATATTGACTACCATCTTACTCGAGACAAAGTTGCGTAAGGAATTATTGAACTAGCTCATGTTTAGTCTTCACTTCAATTAGCATATTCATTTGCAAAGCCTCTTATTATTCTTTTTTTTAACGCTCCTTTCCAAGTTAGACTTGATTGATTTTCACCAACCTCCAACTTAAGGGGCGATTTAAAATATATAGCGTAGAAATAATATAGATATTTTCAATGTAAGTTAGTAACATAGCTATTTTTCTTTATAACTGTTATACTGTAACTGTAAATAGTTATATCAGTTAGTTTGTCATTAGCTTCAACTGAAAACTTTATACATAAACAGATCTTCGTGCACAAATAAAAAGATAGCAAATTCTTATTTTTTAAAAATAAATCTCTACAAACTCATTGTTTTTAAGGACGCTTGGTGAACAAAATGCTTCTTAGGTCTACTTTTTAAAGGAATTAGTTCTCTGTGTTTGAAGTCGTTCCCTCTGCTTGATAATACGATTAGGCCTTTTTAGAAAAAAATTATGCTTTATGTTAAGTTTCATCATGTTTAAGGAATATAGGCCAATTGAGTGCAATAAAAGGCACCTTCATCTGATCCTCAAATTGCAACGTTGTGATAGATTTTAGAATGTCAATTGCTTGGGATGGTATATAAAATTTTGAGAAGTGTTGTTTTAATGGTAATAATTAGTTAAAAATGGAAGCCAGTTTCTAAGACTATCATATGAGAAAATTGGCTTAGTGGTACTGCTGTCGCCTACAACCAAATTAAAAAGAAATCACTTCCGTTAATACAAATTAATGTAGTAGTGAAAAGTGGATATTGTTCCCATGAGGGATTTTAATGGTAAAGGTTAGCAAGTTTAAAACTAAAACAAAGTAACAAAAATGGGGGTTGTTTTCAATTCAAGAAATTGAAGGAAAAATATAAGAAAAATCACAAATCAACATAAATAATTGGATCTGAGAAATTAATGGAAAATACCTTAGTTTTTAGGACACTGATGTTATCACGCTAAAATAGATCCTCGATATAAAATTTCAATCATTAACAAACATTCACTAGGGATGTTTTCTCTTAAGTGTAATGACTAGAAACATGTATCATAACATTCTTATTAAACAACAACCTAAATACGATCATAGGTTTAATTGAGTAACAACTTTAAGAATCAAGAACTAACGAACAAGTGAAATACATATATGACATGCAATCAATCAAGCGAATATCTCCTTAGAATTTTCGACTCCAATGTAAAGAAGGTAATCCTAATTGCTACTTATGATTTACAAAACTAAATATCATATTTCATTAATCTAGCTATTAAACAAATTAATCCCTAGTTGTGCACCTAGAAATCAATCATCTCAATTAGAAAAGTAAATCGGAAGATATTCAATGCTCATCAATAACATAAATCTTACTCAAAACATCTCACACATAATAGCAGATAATATGGATCCCCTCAACTAAGACAATAAGTTTAGCTACTCATAATAGAATCGAAAATAAAAGAAATAACAAAGCATAAAGTCTCCATCCTTGGTCCTTTACTAAAAATACAAAAATATGGAAGAAAAGATGCAGAAAACACAAAAAGACTCAAGAGAAAAAGTGCAAAAATGAAAATCTATCTAAAACTTAGTCTAGCTTGCGTGAACAGTAATTCTCCCTCCGTTTATGCTTGTCTCTTCCAATTTTCCTGCTATCTTTCTTTGATTCTCTTCAGATAATGTATCCCCCAATTTTAGGTGGTCAATCCCTTGAAAGATGGCAATATAATCTTTAAAGATTGTGAGAAACTGGAGTTTGACTTTTGAAATTTGATCTGCAGATTTATTTCATCCTTAGGCATGCCCACGCTTAGTCACTGAATTGTTGTCAAACTTGGAATTTTGGATTTTCTTTATTCTTTTGCATCTTTTTTACTCAATTTCATCGCTAAGGTGTCGAAAATCATCTGTAAACAATTATAAAATAATTCCATTAATTTTAGATAATAATTTCAACATATTAAAGATAATTAAGTATAAAATAAGTGCAAATTGATGACTTAACACTTAGCTACATGATAAGTAAAGCTTCAAGATCATGTCCTACAAAAATAGAAGAATCGTGCATGAGAAAATTGTTACTTAGAAAATGATAAAAATAATGTTAGATAAAGCAATGAGCCTATTCCATATTAGTACGTGCGAAACTTGATATGCTGAAATGACTGATAAGGAATTTGTCTTGGTGAGTTTCAATATACAAGACATATAAAAAAGAATTTAATCTCATTTACAATTTTCAAATTTATTAAAGAGTTTGAAATCATCCTACTTCCAAACTAAAACTAAGAGATATGCTTGCATGTCTAATGCATGAAAGTTCCAAATCATTGAGGTCCTTATCTCTTGTAATAATCCACACAACTCATGCTATGTAGGGAAATTTCAAACAATAATTTTCAAAAATAATTATATTGAATATAGTAAATACAAAACACTCAACAAAGAACATTAATAATCTAAAGGACAACACTCTTATAATCTTGGCTTTTGTTATAACCTTTTACAGCATAATTAACTCGTTAAAGTTGATTTATTTTCTAGCAGTCCATTGTCTCTCTACACACCTTTTTGCTTTCACACACCTTTACAAAGGAAACTCAAACCTTTATATATAGTTTTATAAAGGAGGTTAGAATATGATTTAAGCAAAACATTTCTAATTAATGAAAACTTATACATACCAAAAATCCTAGCAAAATCTATGGCCTCTTTTGGTTAAGAGATTTCGGGCTCGAAATCTCTAGACTGTACATATCTTCTATAATTTGTATAAAAGCATTCTGATTTATCAAAAAAAATCCTAGCAAAATACAACTCTTATACAACTAAGCATCTGAATTAATTACTAAATATTTGACTTAGCCAAATGACAACTTATATACACCTAAGTGTATGTATTCAATATGAATAAGTAATTAACCAAGTCTTAATATTGAAGTTTGTAGAAAATTTTGTTTCCTTTATAGCATTTTGTTTTGATTGGCCTCCTTAAAGTTGATTTGGACATTTCATGTATCTTTTTCTATTTCAAGAACAATTTAGCCTTCAAGGTCTTTGTAAAAATGTCGGTAATTTAATCTTTAGACTTGCAATAGTTAACCACGATCTTTTTGTCTTTTACCAAATCTTGAATATAGTGATGTTTGATGTCAATGTGTTTGCTACGACCATGAAAAAGTCGATTTTTTGTCAAGGCAATTGTAATTTATTGTTGCAGAAGATTTTTGTAGGACCAAGTTGTTGATGCTATAATTCTTTAAGAATTTTACACATCCATGCTTCCTATGTAATTCGTTGTTGCTATGTATTAAGCTTTTGCCATTGAAAGGGCTATTATTTGTTATTTCTTGGATGACTAAGAAAATGTTCCCAAGCCCATTATCAAGTTTACCTTTAATGTATCTCAAATTTTGTTTTCCAGCTTGTCAATATGATTGTTGTGGTGCTTTCATAAATCTACTCACAATTCTAACTTCGTAAACAATATTGGGCCTTATTGCTGTTAAGTACCTTAAACTTCCAATAATTATTCTAAATTTAGTTGCATCAACCAATTCACCATTACCATCTTTCAAAAATCTTCAATCTTTCCTCCAATGATGTTAAAAATTAGTTTGTATGTTTATGTATTAAACTTTTTCAAAATATTTTGCACATATTTCTGTTAAGAAATACATATACCTTTATATGTTTGCTTCACTTCAATGCTAAGAAAATAAGGTATCAAAGA
This sequence comes from Erythroxylum incrassatum, assembly GCA_026546855.1. NCBI lineage: Eukaryota > Viridiplantae > Streptophyta > Magnoliopsida > Malpighiales > Erythroxylaceae > Erythroxylum > Erythroxylum incrassatum. The sequence continues at coordinate 21,205,893 of JANVCL010000001.1, forward strand.
AAAATCTGTCAACTCAAATTAAGCAATCATGGCCTCCCTAAATTCTTCCAATAATTTACAATTATTGCTAGTGAAGATTAAGTCATCCACCTAAAAGCAAATAATTGTGATGTCTCTATCTTTGTTGGTTTTGATATGCAAAGCATGCCTATGCGAACACCTTTGAAATCTATTATTCAAAAAGTAGGTATTGATACGAGTATACCGTGCTTGTGGTGCTTGTTTTAATCCCTATAGTGCTTGTTCAATTTGTAGACTTTATCTTCATCTCCTTGTTTCACATAGCCTGATGGTTGATCATTATAAGTCTCTTCTTCAAGTACATCATTTAAGAATGCTGACTTGATATCTATTTGAAATATTTTCCGATTTCTTTGAGCAGTAATAGAAATGATCATCCGCATAGTATCCCATCTAGCAACTGGGGAAAATACTTCAAAATAATCAATACCAAGCTTTTATTTGTATCATTTTGTTACTAACCTTACATTAAAACGTTCCACTTCTCCATTAGATTTGTACTTTGTCTTATATACCCACTTGACTTTAATTGGTTTCTTTCCTTCTGGGAGAGTGGTTAGCTACCATGTATTTTTCTTCTCAATTGCTTTAATCTCTTCATTCGTTGCTTTAATCCAACAATCTTTGCTAAATGCTTCCTCATATGTTACTGACTCACAATCTGCAAGGAAAGCATAGTAGGTAACATCTTCATTATCATCATCAGGATCAACATATTTTCCAATTGCATAATCTTGCAAATAAGTAGGCAGACGACATTCTCATCGTGGATATCTACATGGTGATGTTGGAGGTGAAGTTGACTCCTCAAATCTTTCAGTTGAAGTTGGCTTATCACTAGGAGCTTGTTCAATTCTTTGATCAAGTGGTTCAACTTCTTTAATTATTGTCACTGGCATTGATGATGATCCTTTTTTATTGTCTGACCAATCCCTTACTCCATCTTTATCAAATGTAACATCTCAAGTAATAATTAACTTTTGATTAATTCGACTGTACAACTTGTAACCCTTGGTTTCTTGACTATAGCCGATAAAAATGCTTTTTTTGGGTCTTATCATCAAGTTTCCTTTTCAAATCTCTACGTACATGTGCATATGCAATATAACCAAACACCCTCAAATGACTGAGGTTTGGTTTTCACCTACTCGATACTCCTTCTGGTGTTTGGTATTTTATCATAAACACTTTTAACTGAACACCTGTTTAAAATAGGAATAACGCATACCACAGTTTCTACCTAAACACCTTTAGGCATCCTTTTACAATACAACATACTTCTTACCATATCCATTATAGTTTTGTTTTTCCTTTTCGCCACTCTATTTTGTTTGAGGAGTATAACTATCTATCAATTAATGTTTAGTTCCTTTCTTCCTCAAGAAATCATCAAAACATTATACTCTGTACCTCTATCAGTTCTTAAAACTTTAAAAGCATGCCCACTTTGTTTTTTGATGTATGTCATAAAATTCTTGAGTTTCATACATGCTTCAAAATTTTGCTTTAAGATATAAACCCATGTCTTTCTACTGAAATCATCATTGAAAGTAATAAAGTTTTTATTACCTCCAACTGAAAAACCATCTACATAGTACAAGGCTGAATGCACTAGCTCAAGTGGAGTCTTAGCTCTCCAAACACATCCTTTAAGAAATGGATCTCAATGTTTCTTTCCTATGATTCAAGCTTCACATTGTTGGTCAAGAAGTTTAATGATAGGTAAGCCAATAGTCCATTTTTTATCTGCTAAAAATTTGATGCTTATAAAGCTAAAGTGCCTAAGTCGCATGTGCCAAAGCAAAGTTTCATCTACGAATGCAATATTGCAACACAAGAAGGTTTCATACTTGACATCCATCAGAAATAAAAGATTTCTTAACATCTTCATTTTACTATTAAGCTCATCTTTACAACACTAATTGTGCATCCTTGCTTGTAAAATGCAAATCATAGCCTTCTTTACTAGTTGTCCCACGTTCAAAAGATTTTTACAAATAATTGGTGAATAAAGTACATCAAAAATAAAATTTAGTGATCCATCCTTAAGTTTGATGGCAATCTTTCCCTTTCCTAGAGCTTCAATTGTTGAATTGTCTCCAAGTTTGATTGTGGTTTGAAAGTTCTCATTTAAGTCAGAAAATACCTCCTTTTTTCCTCTTAGATTATTACTACAACCAGTGTCCAACAACCATTAATAGTCATTGTTATCATTAATTGCATGACTTGTCATTAGCATTTTTTTACTATCATCATTTTTAACTACTTTAGCGTAATTCTTTTGATCATTTTCTACTTTAGCACAACATTTTTTTACTATAATGACCATATTTCTTATAGTTATGGCATTGAATATATGACATGCACTTGAACTGAAGATGCCTATGGTTCTTCCATTTATGGCACTGCATAGTTGTTTTATTTTAAAACGAGCTGCATCTTGTTCTTTGATTGCAACCGACTTTGAAGTTCCTTCCTCCATCATTTCTTGAAGTTTGACCTCTTTGGTTGTTCTTTGTTTTTCTTGTAAACGTTGTGTTCTTTAAATTTGATTGAGCTTTTAAAGCTTGCTCAATTGTATTGCCTATTCTTTCATTCTTCATCATCTCACATAACTCTAATGATGCTTAAAGATCATTTAGTGTCATTGTGTTAAGATCTTTGGACTCTTCAATGGGAATCACCACATAATCATATAGATTTGTTAAAGTATGCATGATTTTCTCTATGATTTCCTTCTCTACAATTTGATCACCATTGTTTTTCATCTCATTCACCAACTTATCAATTCGTGAAAAATAATCACGAATAATTTCATCCCGACTTTGCTCCATTAACTCAAACTCCCTTTTTAGTCCTTATAATCGTGTTCATTTCACCGCATCTGCACCTTCATATGTATTTGTTAAAATCTTCCAACCCTCCTTTGTTGTTTTGGCATGGAATTTTTTTTCAAGAACTATCAACTCAACTGATTGAAAAATTAGGAACAAAGCTTTTTCGTTGAGTAAGCAATCACGATCCACTTGTTGTCTTTCTACAACTAATGTTGCTTCTTTTATTTCATCAAAATCTTTTTCCAAGATTTCTACATAACCAATACTTCTCAAACATAATTCCATCATATGTTTCCACATTGGAAAATTATGTTTGCCATCAAATTTGACAATTGTTGATTGCACCTGTGGAAGAATTTGTTGTGTCTGTATCGGTTGTATTTGTTCTTGATTCTCTCCTGTCATATTTTATGCCATCACGAACCCTTAGCTATCATACTAAATTTAGGGAAATTTCAAGCAAGAATTTCCCAAAATAATTGTATGGAATAGAGTAAAGACAAAATACTCAACAAAGAACTTTAATAATATAAGAGACTACACTCTTATTAATCTTGGCTTTTGTTATAAACTTTTACAACACAATTAACTCATTAGAGTTGATTTATTTTCTAATACTCAATTTTCTCTCTATGCACCTTTTTGCTTTCACACACTAAGGAAACCCAAACCACTATATAGAATGTCAAAAAAGAGGTTAGCACATGATTTGTTACGACCCGATACCACATCGGGTCCATGACAACCGTCACATAACCGGGCTAAGGACACTAACAATATCCTTAATCCGGCTATGCAAGGCTATCATTTACAATCATGTATATATCAATATACAGTAGTATCTTCAAATACAGTACAGCACAAAAGGGCTCTGAAAGTCTGGCGTTACATGATTGAAGCAAGGAATTTCTCGCTAATGACAACTCATACATACCAGGAATCCTAGCAAAATACAATTTTTATACAGCTAAGCATATGACTTAATTGCTAAGTATTTGAATTAGTCAAATGTCAACTAATATACACCTACGTGTACATATCCAATTTGAATAAGTAATTGATCAAGTCTTAATCTTGAATCTTGTAGAAAAATCTTTTCCCTTATAGTATTTTGTTTTGATTGGCCAAACCACGATTAATTCCTAATATTTCTCTTTCTAGAAAAGTTCCAAGTTGTTGAGAGCAGCTGACTCTCCACCACTTCAAGCTTCCACCCTCTAAATCACCACTCAATTCAAGTGTTCTCTTCCTACTTTTTGTGTATTGGAATTGGAACTAGGCAATCTTGTCAGAATTTTGGGGTTGTATCTTTTTGCTTCACTTCGTTAGTGGTGCAATTGAAATATTGTGCACACTCAACATATTTAAAACGATTTCTTAATTTTTGCCTTAACTTTTTATTATTATTGCTGTACGTGTGCATTGACAACTTAGGAGCATTTGATGATATTCTGTGTAGATTCTCACACTACAAAAAATTAATACAATTTGCGATGTTTTATTGATAAAAGACTTTTTGTGACGTTTAAAAAATGTCACAAAAAGTTCAAATTTTTTAAGACGTTTTTATATAACGTCACAAATTTATAACATTTTTTGCGACATTTTTTTATTCAAATGTTACAAAATACATGTAACATCCCGCCCTCCTATTAAGGGTTAGAATGGGTACATGTGAGCTAAGAGGCTTGGTTTAAATGAAA